>JACTOM010000667.1:3451377-3464186 GCA_015832385.1 Elymnias hypermnestra
AACTGCCTCATTGGTCTAGTGGTTAGCATGTTCGACTACAGACATGAGGTCCTGGGTTCGAGTCCCGGGTCGGGCCAATTCAAAAATCAATATTGAGTTTTCTATTAAGATTTTCTCAATATTTGCTCGGAGTTGGGAAGTTGGCGGTGTGATCCATCCCCGTGCCTCGAAGAGCACGTTAAGCCGTCGGTCCTGCGCCTTATGTCTCTCCGGTCGTGTCGGATTCCCGTCACATCGGACTATGAGAGTGAAGGAATAGATAATGCAATTGTGTACTATGCCTGCCATTCTGCAGGGGAGCAGCGTGGTGAGTCTATGCTCTAAAAATCCTCGCTCCTTGGAGTGAGGAGGCCTATGCCCAATAGTGGGACGTTAATGGGATGCTACTTACTTTTTTATATACAATTATTTATTAAAACTTTGACTTACAAGAAAAGAAGTATTTTACACTTATTCTTTGAATAGTTGTTCTTTTACTGATAAAAAAGCTGTTATTATCTTATTTAATATAATAATAGATATTATATTTGAAGAGGATTCTAATCCTTAAAAATGTATAAAATATTCCTTACTTAGTTAGCAGCCTAAAGATATGTTTTCCCTGGAAGGCAAATACGATTTTTTATAGTTTTTAAACAAGTATATAAATTTTTATCAATTATTCTTTATTAATATCTATAAAAAGGACCAGGAAGTTGTCCTCTCATATTATAAAATCATCATCATTATTAGATCGAGAACAAACCTTACTCTACAAATTTACATACATACATACATAGCATCACTGGGTCCAGGGTTTCTTATGTATAGGAGAAAGGGCTTTAAGAGCATTAACCCATCACGGTATTCCACTGCGAGGTGGGAGGCTATATATCCGTTGGTGTGGTGCTCCTTCCTGGTGTTATAACAAATCTTTCACTGGGGAGTATAATTTATGTAACGCTCGCCAGTTTAGACGGGTGGAGAGCATTTGTCTTCTTTTGTTGGACCGTCGTCAAATGGAAAGCAAAGGAAGGAAGCCTTCCCTCTCCATCAGAGTAGGCTAAGCTGCAGATCTTCATAGTCATCATCCTGGTCACTAGTGTGGATTTCACTCAAAGATGAAGAAGGATCCTCTGGATTAGTGGGTACTCTGACTTGAACCGCGAGTCCCACACTCCCGATTGGAGAGATTCTTCCATCAGGATGCTTAAATGCATTTACCCTGCGACAAAAAAATTATAGATACCTTAGATATGCTCCTTCCTTGGCAGAAAAAGACCGTGATACATTGAAAAGGATAAGAAAGCAGATCAATTTCTTTTTGTGAAGAGAAACTGAGCAATGCCTACTGTAGATTTGACTCTCGACTTCTCTGGACGGGAATCTTCACGTCTCGCCACTGAGCCGTCGTAGCTTTTATATTAGTACTTGGTAAATTTAACATCCTGTCTAAAATATATGCTTTATTCGTATAAGGGGTGAGACAGGAGTGTCGGGAGTGGCCAGTGACGTCAGCCCCCTATGAAACTCGACCCATCACAGGAATAACTAAAAACATGAGTCAATATATCGTATCGTGTTACGTTTTCATTAGTTAACTTTACTACTACTTAGTTACTTTTTATAATGAAACTTTTTTTCGGTGACTCTATCACATGTCGCATGTCCAGCTGATGAGTGGGGTTAAAACAGAAGACCTTCGGTTTTGATGCCAGTGGTGCTAGTACTCGTTTTGCTAACAAGGGTGTCGGCTTCGATGCATTTTCTTATATGCCAGATTCTGACTGTTGGGAAGCTTTGGTGATGGCTAGTTACCATTTACCAGCAAAGACATACCTCCAAGACCAATATAGCAGCTAAGACCAATGCACACAATGCACATAATGTTTTATTTTTTGTTTTATTACTCTTAATATACCTGTTCATAATTCATTTATATCCTCATGTGTTGTAGTATACTTATATTACTTGTAATGTATTCATGATTATATTACAGAAGGACATATTACCTAAAAATACGATGGTTCTTTCACGCCCTATTCTGTGATGAACCCACAACGAACTAAATAAGTAGTAGCGGCCCATTAACTTCCCATTGCTGGGCACCGGCCTCCTCACTCCAAGGAGCGAGGGTCTTTAGAGCATAGACCGACCACGCTGCTCCACTGTGGATTAGCAGGCATATAACAGTACAGTCCCATGTGACAAGAGTCCGACACAATCAGAGAGAGAGATCAGGTGCCCTGCGAGGCAAAACTTCGGTAAAATATTGAGAAAATCTCAATAGAAAACTCAGGATTAGTTTTTGAATTGGCCCGACACGGGACTCGAACCCAGGACCTCGTGTCTGTAGTCGAACATGCTAACCACTAGACCAATGAGGCAACTAAATAAGAGACAGAGATAAAGAGAAAAATAGATATAGAGGGAAAGACAGCAGAACACCAAAAGAGTGCAGAAGTTATTCATTTTAGATGTTACAAAAACAAATATACAGCTAATATAATACAGAGTACAAGAGGCGGTCTTATTGCTTGATAATGATCTCTACCAGACAACCTTCGGTATAGGAGTAACTTTAGCAGAGTGGTGGACGGTGTTTTCATTCCCTTAGGGGTAGGCAGAGACAACATCCTTCCACTTGCCACGATCCTTGCATATCTTCTTCGCTTCATTCATGCTCATTAAACCTTTCATGCAAGTTATTCGGTTTAGAGTGATCTTGACCTGACCCTTATTCAAAGTGTCCTGGATTTGGTCCAGAACGTTCGCTCTCTTAACTCATAAATCCTTTTTGTCAGTCTCCTTTCATTCATTCTTTCTACGTACCCAAACCATCTAAGCAAACCAATCAAATTTAGTCACCACATCTTAATATATATACATATATATTGTCTTATAAATACAGTATATATAATAAAGCAAAAATATATACAATAAAACTGCCTCATTGGTCTAGTGGTTAGCATGTTCGACTACAGACATGAGGTCCTGTGTTCGAGTCCCAGGTCGGGCCAATTCAAAAATCAATATTGAGTATTCTATTGAGATTTTCTCAAAATTTGCCCGGAGTTGGGAAGTTGGCGGTGTGATCCACCCTCGTGCCTCGGAGAGCACGTTAAGCCGTCGATCCTGTGCCTGATCTCTCTCCGATCGTGTCGGATTCCCCTCACATCGGCCTATGAGAGTGAAGGAATAGAGAGTACACTCGTTGTGTACTATGCCTGCCAATCTGCAGTGGAGCAGCGTGGTGGGTCTATGCTCTAAAAACCCTCGCTCCTCGGAGTGAGGAGGCCTGTGCCCAGTAGTGGGATGTTAATGGGCTGCTACTTACTTTTTATATACAATATAACATACATCGTCCATAGCTCTTAGTGATTAAAACTTTGGCTTCGATTAAAGAAAAAAGAAGTATTTTACAGTTATTCTTTGAATAATTGTTCTTTTACTGATAAAAAAGCTGTTATTATCTTATTTTATACAATAATACGTATTTGTATTTGAAAGTGATTCTAATCCTTAAAAATGTATAAAATATTCCTTACTTAGTTAGCAGCTTTTTTATAGTTTCTGAATAAATTTTTATCAATTATTTTTCATTAATATCTTTAAAAAGGACTAGGAAGTTGTCCTCTCATATTATCAAATCACATTATTAGATCGAGAACAAACCTTACTCTACAAATTTACATACATACATACATAGCATCACGCCTCATTCCCTTCGGGGTAGGCAGAGACAACATCCTTCCTTCCTTGCCACGATCCTTGCATATATCCTTCGCTTCTTTCATTTATTTTACTTTTGTGATTCTTCTGCCATACCCAACTTTCACTAACATAAATAAGTGTTGGCATCAACACTCCAGCATGCACAGCCAGTCTAGCCCTTTGAGAAACCATCTGGCTATTCATATAGGCGTACAGAGCACCATTTACCACATTCCCTGCATTCATTCTCCTTTCAATATCACTTTCACATGTTCCATCTTTTGTAAATTTAGATCCCAAGTATACAAATTCTTTCACCTCTTCCACTTGTTCCCCATCTATCAAAATATTGCCATTCATCATAGATTCATCTCGTTCAAAAAGCATAACTTTCGTTTTGTTTACATTCACTTTCATTCCTTTCCCTTTCAAAGCTTCATTCATAATATTTAGCATCTCCTGAAGCTCGTTAGCGGATGACGCAAGTATTACTTGATCATCAGCGTAGAGTAAACATTTGATGAGTAATTCATTCATTCTTAACCCATACATACATTCTTTTAAATCTGTCAAACATTTATCCATGAAAAGGTTGAACAGCCATGGTGACGCAACACATCCCTGTCGAACACCTCTTTCGACAGGAAACCACTCCGTGTACGCTCCGTTTATTCTGACACAGGCACTAGAACCCTCATAGAGAGACTTCAATGCTTGGATCAGACAACCGCTCACCCCATACGTAGATAACGTTGACCACAGCTCATTCCTCACCACTCGATCATAGGCCTTTTCTAAATCTACGAAAGCGCAATAAACTTTTTGGTGTTTAGCCAAACATTTTTCAATTATGCAGCGTAAAGAAAAGAAATTTATAGCCATAAAATCTATTAAATTTATATCTTACTGTTAGTAGATATAAAAAATCAAATGGTCTTTCATAGCAGGAAAGGAAAATTTGCATAAATGTCCTCAAACAAAAGACGGACAATGTAAAGAGGACATTGTAGTTACTGCAACATAATGATGTCTGACCAGAAACCCTCCGGCGTCTGAAGGGTTTATGTCATCAAATAAAACAGAACTGTAGGATTTTCATTATACTTTGTAACAATAACTTCCATTTCCTTTATAATATAAAAACGTAAGAGGTAAATTACTATCTGAAATCCTTACAAATAAAAAAGCAGTCCTCCGTCTACCTGTCTGATTTTTCGCTATAAACTCAAAAACTACTCAACATTGATTCATGCTTTTTCCACCAGAAGATAGCGTGATTTTTAAGAAGGGTTTACGTATATAATTTGTCAAGGTTTTGTGTATATTGGTGGAAATATAAAAATAATTGCTAGAAGTGTCAGAAAAATTCAAGCTGCGAGCTTTCATCGTAAACACTGCCTAATCCTTTAGAGATATAAGAACACAATGTATGGTAGGATAATACCTCTATTATAAATCTACAAAAAAGTCCAGGATGGCATATGTCTATCTTTTAAGGATAACTTACTATACGCATATTATTTTCTAAAGATATAGTGACTTATAATGCTGTATTTAGAAAGTTATACTGACGAATACAATGTCAATCCCTATCAACTGAAATACGTCAAGTATCTTAAGCATTTCATGTTCATTATTATGATACTATACACCATATAATTTCAATGAATATCTTAGGAGATATCGCAGTAATACGACCGCAGCGCTCTCCCACGTTTTTGTCCAGCCGAGTTATTTATCAGGCTGAGGATATCAACTTTGTATATAAAGAAATATTTAAGTTTATAATAAAATACATTAAAATACTTCAAACACAGTAGACTGTACAGTTTATGGTTTAGAAGAATCTCTTTGGGGTTCCACAAGGGTCTCATTTGGGACCCACACTTTTTAATATATTTATAAATGACAAATACTTACTTTCTTAACTCTAAATTCTATTTATTTGTGGACGATGTGAAAATTTATAAAAGTGTGTAACACGAAACGACGTTGTTTTACTTCAGAATGATTAAGTCCGTTTAAATACTTGTTGTGAGAAAAATGGCAGGAAACTAATAGTCGATAAGTGTCGTCAAGCTTTAATCGATTGAAAAATATTTTCCAGCAATTATAAAAAATAAATAGCTCCACTCTTCAAGAATACACTAAAATCGGAGACCTAGAGCAGTAGCCTCAAGGAGGCAGAGAGAGGACAATATAGACACTTGTCTTCTTCAACGCAGGAGGTTGGGAGGTAGGATGTGCAGATTTGCGTTTCCCCTGCCTCCTTCCTAAGTTTCCCAGCGGGAGTCATCCAGAGTACCAGGGAAGATTGTATTAACCCAGCCTCCGTTACACAATTAAAGGCTGAGGTATCGCTAGGATTTAGGGAATCGCTGGGTTTTAGGGGGCAGTCTGGCTTATTGTCTGGAAGACCCACACTCCCGATTAGATGTTGTCTGATCGGGGTGCGTTAAGGCATTTCCCAGCGGATAAACAGGCCTTTTTAACGCTTCCTTTCCTTTACATACATTCATAGCACCACGCCTCATTCCCTTCGGGGTAGGCAAAGACCACGTTCTTCCACTTGCCACGATCCTTGCATATCTCCTTCGCTTCTTTCATTCTCATTAAACCTTTCATACAACTTCGTCAGTTTAGAGTACTCTTGACCTGGCTCTTATTTAAAATGTCCTGGATTTGGTCCAGGAACGTTCGCATTGGTCTTCTCCTTCCAACTTTCCCATTCTCTCTTGACTCATAAATCCCTTTTGTCAGTCAGTCACAATAAAAGATATGGACGACCTCATTGGCGCAATGTTAACAGAAGTTCCTGGTCAATCGCCGGTAGGATTAATTTAGGAAATTGCATTTTCTAATTTGTTTAAGTCTAAGTTTCGTTGTGGCTAGTAACCACCTGTCCAGCAATTCCTACCTAGAAAGCTAATTTTTAGCTCCGGTACGATGCTGTAGAATCCATTAGAAGTAAATTGTACTTTACTAAATTACCGCGCTTCCATCATAGACCGTATCATCAGTTGAGAACTCAGTCAAGTATCAGCCAAAAAACCTTTCGTTTTTCTAACATTTTTTCGCTATTTCTAAATGTCTTTCCCACGTGCCCCCGCAAAAAATCCCTGCACATAACTAAACTGTTAATTTCGCGTTTGTCAGCAGTTTTTTATAGACTTTTTTGTTAAGCAGACGGAGTGAATTAGTTCAACGACCACGCTGATATTACTTGCAATCACGTAATAATAGACGCGGCCCCATCCGCTGAACTCGAAATCATTATAAAACCTGCATTTATATATCTATATACACACGATCCAAGAATTTATAAGAAAAACGCTGAATTTTATGACAAAATTGGTACATGTGTTAAAGAATCTTCTAATAATATTACTTTTGAGTGCAAAAATGCCTACTAAGTAATTCTATAAACTAACAAAGAAACTAAAAGCACTAAGCTATCTGCAGCTAAGGTTGGGCCCCAAGAGTATTATTGTTCTTGCAATAGGCCTCTGGATAGGTGCCTATTGTTCAAGCAGCGACCAAGTCAGAGTTATAAAGGTGTCGATACTCATGTTATTGTACTCATATTTGGCGAAAACCTTAAATATAATTCATTGCCAAGGTGCATGATGACACAGTGGTCTCTGAGAAGACTCTACGCTTAACAATATTGGTAACTGAGCTAAACTAATATCTTATCTTTGTTATATTGTAGCGTTCCACAAGAAACCCCCAACCGTCCCTCTTAGTGACCCCTGACCTCACACATCTGAACTCGCTGATATTTCCGACCCAGAATTTCGTACTAATAATTCACCGAGGCTCCCTTTGGAGAGCCAGCCAACGTTCCTACTTCTTTATTTATCATGAGATGCTGTGACATTCTTTACAATGTATATTAATGATTCTCAAATCACTTACCAATATATCTCCAACCAAAACACTTATACTTACTGAAAACGATACACACGGTCCTGCGTCCTTTCTTACGTTTTTTATGTCATGTTTTATCATATTAAACTTTAAACCTATATACCGATATTCACGATTCTCATTATACAGGGTGTCTCAAAAGAAATCTTATATACAGATCGATTTAAAAAAAAGTGAGCCGTATACTGAAAAAATGTTTATTAATTATTAAATTATACCTTTTGGAGATTTATTTCTTAAAAATAATATCGTCTGAATGTGGACACAGGCCTCCTCACTTCAAGGAGCGAGGGTTTTAGAGCATAGACCCACCACTGCTCCACTGCGGATAGTACACAACAAGTGTACTCTCTATTCCTTCAGTCTCATAGTCCGATGTGACGGGAATCAGACACGACCGGAGAGAGATCAGGCGCAGGACCGACGGCTTAACGTGCTCTCCGAGGCACAGGGGTGGATCACACCGCCAACTTCCCAACTTCGGGCAAATATTGAGAAAATCTTAATAGAAAACTCAATATTGGTTTTTGAATTGGCCCGACCTGGGACTCGAACCCAGGACCTCATGTCAGCAGTCGAACATGCTAACCACTAGGCCAATGAGGCAGTTAATGCGTCAGTGAAGTCGGTTTATTGGCGTAAACTTTGGCGTTAAGATAACCCCATAGCAATAAGTCTATAGGGGTTAAATCTGGACTGCGTGGAGATCAATTTATGTCACCTGTCAGGGAGATCATTTTGCCTAAGAAAATTTCACGAACACGTGGCAGAGACATATTGGACGTGTGTGAAGTTGCTCCGTCCTGTTGGAACCATGTTCTTTGATTATAGCCAGGAATGTTTTGCAGTTCAGGTACCAAGCAGTTGTCTAACATCTCCGCATGGTGCCTCTGATTTCACTGTATCTGCACACCACATTTCTTCTTCAAAAAAATAAGGGCCGATAATTCCCGGCACCGACATTGCAGCCCATACGGTCACTTTAGGCAAATGTAGGGGTTTCTGATGTTTCCCTTTCGGATTCGTTGCACTCCAGTAGCGGTTGTTCTGCTTATACTAAAGAAAGAAAGCTTTATTCAGAGCATTGTGAGTTACATACTCTTAAAACAATGAACAATAATAATAATAATTCCAAAACATTTAAACGAAAGTATAAAGCTGTGGAACCCCCACATAGCCCCGAAAATGCAAAACAGCTTGGCTTATGCCATGTGCCATAAATATGCCATACTGAATAGCTCAAACATCTGATATATCTACTAAATATACATTTAAAAATAAATTAAAACAATATATGTTAAACAAGCAAAAAGAAATAGAAAATTACGCGGCAGAGTTATCTATTTTATAGCTGCCCAAATATAGTCTACCTTTTTATTATTGTTATCATTTTTCTTTTATTTAACTATTTCTATTTTTATGATGATTTTTTAATTTTGCCATTTACCTGTTATTTGCTTAATTTTCATTTTATTGTTAATTAAGTCTTATTTTAATTTTTTTTTTCATTTTTCATGCCGAATTTGTAAATATTTCGTTAAGACTGGATTTTGTATTTTTATGTTATTATGTATAAATGTTCATTCACTTTTTTATTTCTTAAGTTTTTCTTGTAGTTAGCTGTTTATTTTAATTTAAATATTCTGTGGCGTCACCAGGGGTCTCAGCTGAAAATCAGCGTCGTGTGTTCCAAAACACACGACAACAGCTGAGCTGAAAACCCTTTCCAGGTGGTGTTAGAGGCAGTAATACTGCGAAGTTATATTAAGTAAGAATACTGTATGTAATACAACTTTTGAATAAATGCTTTTTCTTTCTTTCTTTCTTTCTTGATATACGAAATTAATCCCCTGACTGGCATCTTGGAGGTTTGATTCTTGCAGCGATTGAATTCTCAAGAGTCAGGCTACCCATTGACATAATCCCGAGGATTCGTTGCATTCACGCAGTAAGCTAAATAAATATAAATTTTCTTTTGAGACACCTGATCTGTTGCAATATTTTGTAGCGTCCTTATTAAAGCAAACATTATTATATTTGATATAATTACAAGTGTGGACTAGTGTATCAAAGTAACAACTTACCCCTTTCTTACATGACAACTTAACTTTAAATTAGATATATAAAATTAATAGTAAATTGCCTAAACGAGCTTAAATTCGATGCTCAATGGCACAATAAACTCCACTGTCAGTTTACTCACCTTTTATTTTTTTCTACCTTCAATTTTAAATACAGATGCGGAATTTATTTATTTTCTGTGCTTAGCTAGTCTGATCAACTTTAATAAATAAATCTGACAAATTTAATAAAATTTTGAATTCTATATTTAAGAGTAAATCGGCCATGTGTACTGACACATTGGCATTCAGTGAATGGGCAACAGTTGATCTACACAAAAGTAGACAAAAGTTATATGAGCTGTATGACAAGCGTCAATATAACACTAGTGATGAATTCAGAGATTATGTAAGATCATTTTCTAAAGAATTTAAAAAGAAATGTGTTTTAGCAAAATCGCAATACATTAAATCTAGAATTAAAAATAGCAGTAATATAATTAAAACAACATGGAGGATCATCAATGAAGAAACAGGAAAAGCATCCTCGCGCTTTAATGAATTCAATCTTAAGATAGACAATAAGAACATTACATTGGATTCAGAAGTTGCTAATGAATTTGAAGAATTCTTCACTAGCGCTCCTATCTCGACGACTAAATCTCTGAACTCATCACCATCCACTGCTCTCTCTTGGCTGGCTTGTAGTGTGCCTCAATGTTATAATATTTTCAAATTCCACCATGTCAATAGCTCGGACGTTATTAAGTCATTTAATTTAATCAATAATAAGAAAACAAATGATTTATGGGGTCTATCTGTTAACCTAGCAAGATCATTAATTGACATCCTTGCAGACGACATGGCTGAAATTTTTAATAACTGTGTAGATTGGGGTATATTTCCTGACTTAATGAAGTACAGTAAAATTATACCAATGTTTAAGTCGGGCAGTACTTCAGACCCCTCTAACTTTAGACCAATATCGGTTCTTCCGACTTTCAGTAAAGTATTCGAAAAAATGATATTGAACCAATTGCTACAACATTTTCAAAAATATAATCTATTACACAGTAAGCAATTTGGATTTACGCGAGCTCGTTCAACAACCGATGCTGGTGTACAGTTATTACATAATATTTACGAGGCCTGGGAGGAATCACGAGACGCGCTTGGTGTTTTCTGTGATTTGTCTAAGGCCTTTGATTGTGTCCAGTATGAAACTCTGATCGGGAAATTACGTCACTATGGCATCACAGACGCTGCATTAGACCTGATGAGTTCCTATTTAACTAATAGAACACAAAAGGTCTGTGTTAATGGAAAACTTTCAGAAGGGTCTGTAACGAAACTAGGTGTTCCACAGGGTTCCATATTAGGACCATTTCTGTTCCTCATTTACATTAATGACCTTCCTTATTTTGTCAAGGACGGTCATGAGATAGTTTTGTTTGCTGATGACACTTCTCTAATATTCAAAGTTAATCGACAACAAACAGATTTTGACGAGGTAAACAATTCGCTCAATAAAGTAGTACAATGGTTTGAAGCAAACAACTTATTACTGAACGGGAAAAAAACAAAATGTATTAAATTCACATTACCAAACGTAAAGCAAGTGAGAACCATTGTTAAACTTAATAATGAGGAACTTGATCTGGTAGATAGTACCGTTTTTCTAGGCATTACTTTAGATTGTAAACTACAGTGGGGGCCCCATATAAGAGGTCTATCGAACAGGCTCAGCTCTGCGGCTTACGCGGTTAAAAGAATTCGCCGTCTTACGGACGTTGAAACTGCCAGGCTGGTCTATTTCAGTTATTTTCACAGCATTATGTCATATGGCATTTTACTTTGGGGTAATGCTGCTGATATAGATGCAATATTTGTGCTGCAGAAAAGGGCCGTTCGTGCGATCTACAATATGGGTCCAAGAGAGTCGCTAAGAAACAAATTCAGAGCAGTAAAAATAATGACAGTTCACGGCGTATATATATTAGAAAACTTGTTGTACGTCCATAAAAATATTGACTCTTTTAGGAAGAAAAGTGAATGCACCTCATATAACTTAAGAAATGGAAATAAAATTGCTGTAAATTCTAGTAGGCTACATAAAATTGACAAGTCATTCAAGGGTAACTGTATACGGTTCTATAACAAACTCCCAGAAGAAGTTACAAAAATGTCTCTTAATAAATTTAAATCTTTTATTAAAAGAAAACTAATTGAGAAATCATTCTATAATTTGAAAGAATACTTAGAAGACAAAAAAGCGTGGGAGTGAATGAATTGCTCTATATATATATAGATATAGAATATTTTTAAATTAAATATTGTAATGATGATAACAAAAAAAAAAAAAACGTACACCCGACTGAGTTTGTTGTGGGCTCTTCTCAGATCAGGGCGCGAAGGAACCCTCGTAACTTTAGATTGTAAGTCGTTCTTTTATGTTATCATCAGTCATTCATTTAAATAATAAATAGAAAAAAAAAACGATATTTGACGATTCAAAAGTGCTGTAATAGGCCTACTTGAATAAAGATATTTTGACTTTGACTTTGATCTGAAATAAAAGCACCTCAAAACTATTCAAGTGGCGTAGTTATGGAAGTACTCGCTTAGCTAGCAGATTGGAGTCCGGTGAATTTAGGAAATTGCATTTTCTAACTTGTCTGCATTGTTACCAGGTTAGTTAATGGCCCCTACCAGCGATGAGATTTGTGTTGCAATGCTGTGTAGAATCCAAATCGGTTGGGCAGCATTCGGGAAGCTACGCCAGATATTTTCGTCCGATATCCCTCAGTGCCTGAAGACGAAAGTCTTTGAATAGTGAGTTGCCAGCGATGACCTACGATTCTGAGACGTGGTAGCTGACTATGGGCCTCATGCGGAAGTCACTCAGCGTGCGATGGAGAAGGCTATGATCGGAGTTTCTCAACATGATCGAATCAGAAATGAAGAGATCCGTAGTAGAACTAGAGTCACCAACATAGTCTTACGAATCGCGAACCTGAAGTGGCAATGGGCGGGGCACATAGTCCGAAGGACCGATGGACGCTGGGGGCCGAAGGTGCTGGAGTGGCGACCCCGCACCGGACGGCGCAGTGTAAGAAGAACACGAAA
>JACTOM010000667.1:3480546-3509161 GCA_015832385.1 Elymnias hypermnestra
GGTAATCTGATTCAAGCATTGAAGTCTCTCTATGAGGGTTCTAGTGCTTGTGTCAGAATAAACGGAGCGTACACGGAGTGGTTTCCTGTCGAAAGAGGTGTTCAACAGGGATGTATTGCGTCACCATGGCTGTTCAACCTATTCATAGATACCTGTTTGACAGATTTAAAAGAAAGTGTGTATGGGTTGAACAAGAATGAACGAATTACTCGTCAAAAATTTACTCTACGCTGATGATCAAGTAATACTTGCGTCATCCGCTAATGAGCAACAGGGATAGTAAATATTATGAATAAAGCTTTGAAAGGGAAAGGAATGAAAGTGAATGTAAACAAAACGAAAGTTATGCTTTTTGAAAGAGATGAATCTATGACGAATGGCAATATTTTGATAGATGGGGAACAAGTGGAAGAGGTGAAAGAATTTGTATCTAAATTTACAAAAGATGGAACATGTGAAAGTGATATTGAAAGGAGAATGAATGCAGGGAATGTGGTAAATGGTGCTCTGCGCGCCTTTATGAATAACCAGATGGTGTCTCAAAGGGCCAGACTGGCTGTGCATGCAGGAGTGTTGGTGCCAACACTTATGTGTGGTAGTGAATGTAGGGTATGGCAGAACATAACTAAAATGAATGCGGTAGAGATGAGAGCGTTGAGAAGTATGTGTGGATTAAAACTAAGTGACAGAGTAAGAAATGGTGTGATAAGAGAACGTTGTGGTATCAAAGAAGAAGTAGTAAAATTGAGAAAGGTTTGCTTAGATGGTTTGGGCTCGTAGAGAGAATGAATGAAAGGAGGCTGACAAAAAGGATTTATGAGTTAAGAGTGAATGCGAAAGTTAGAAGGGGAAGTCCAAGGCGAAAGTTCCTGGATCAAATCCAGGACATTTTAATTGAGGACAAAGTCAAGATAATTCTAAACCGACAAACTTGTGTGAAAGGTTTAATGAGAATGAAAGAAGCGAAGGAGATATGCAATGATAGTGGCAAGTGGGAGGATGTTGTCTCTGCCTTCCCCGAAGGGAATGAGGCGTGATGCTATGTATGTATGTGACTTGAATTTTAGTTTAGTTTGACATATTTGTCATACATTATAATTGAAGTAAAGTGTGAGCAATTACAAAGTACAATTAGGTAACTGTGTCGAGGATTTCAACTCCATATTTGAGTCAGTTCGTAAATTTTCCATCTCAGCTGCTGCGATTTAGTAGTTTACTGTTTGAAAACTTGTACAGGGTTACATGATCAAATTATTTTGAAGACTTGTTAACTCTTAAACTTTACAGATAACCGTATCGAGAACTTAATTTCGTTAGAGATCCTTATTAATACATTTGTTAGATAACCTTTTTGGAACTTGTCGAAGGCAGGAAATATGGATACTTTTAAAAAGAAGACCAAAACGTTAAGAGGATATGGAAGCCATGGGCATAGACGCATTGGTGAACACTGTAAGCACCCTGGAGGTCGTAGTAATGCCGATGGGAAACTCCATTACAGAACAAAGACTTCCACCCAATTTTAAACTTGGATAAGCTCTGGAAATTAGTTTCTGAGCAAACCAGGCTTAAATATGCCACTGCCACTAACGGAGAGTGTACAAGGGTAAATTGCAGCCTAAATCATGCCAAAGTTATTCTTTAAAACAGCTGAAAACAAGATAAAGGAAGACGGTAGGGCAATAAGGATTAATTACTATTATACATATAACCATATAACTTTAATCAAAGACAAAGCCCTTGTGTTTGATTTACAATATCAAGTCATACCGTTATTTGTCATCAGGCGATAACACAGCTAAATTAACTTGTGCTTTATAAAAAATCTCAAGAATTATGTGAATGCATCATGCACGGTTAAAAGTAAACGGTCAATTTTAACCACGACAAAAACCTACGCGAATAAACGTATTAGGCTCACCATACACTGTCAGACATAGCGTAGACTACGACAAGACTAAATTATTTTAATAAATTAATTTGGAGTCATCATTTTCATTCTTATATTATGGTAATGTAAAAGTAAGTAAGTAGCAGCCCATTAACGTCCCACTGCTGGGCATAGGCCTACTCACTCATACGAGAGGTTTTTAGAGCAGAGACTCGCCACGCTGCTCCACTGCGGATTGGCAGGCATAGTACACAAGTGTACTCTCTATTCCTTCACTCTCAAAGTCCGATGTGACGGGAATCCGACACGACTGAGACAGAGAGATCAGGCGCAGGATAGACGACTAAACGTGCTCTCCGAGACACGGAGGTGGATCACACCGCCAACTTCTCAAGTTCGGGCAAATATTGAAAAAATCTTAATAGAAATTGACCCACCCCGGGACTCGAACCCAGGACCTCATGGCTGTAGTCGAACATGCTAGCCACTAGACCAATGAGGCAGTTGTATGGTATGGTAATGTACTGAAAATGAATATTATTAAAACATAGTAAATATTAGGCACTTTCAATATATAGATATTTAATATAAAACCAATGGCACATTGATTATTGTAATATACAAATATTTTTATATGTGAGGATATATAAATATGTGTATATTTTTATAATTTGAATTCTGATACACTCGGCATATTAAACTAAACTTAGTCAATAAAAATTTAAAAAAAGGCGAATTAGTACATTTAAATAAAAAGATGAGATAGACCAATGATAAAATAAAATGAAATAGTTTAATGGTAAGTAGTAAGTAAGTAACAGCCCATTAACGTTCCACTGCTAGGCACAGGCCTTCTCACTCATATGAGAGAGGGTTTTTAGAGCATAGACCCACCACGCTGCTCCACTGCGGATTGGCAGGCATAGTACACAAGTGCACTTTCTATTCCTTCGCTCTCATAGTCCAATATGGCGGAAATCCGACACGACCGGAGAGAGGTTAGGCTAGAGGTATAGATTAATAGTATAAAAATTAAATAAAACAGTCAAACTTTTTTTTTGCTGCTACAATATAGATGGAAGGGCGTTTATCTAGTAAGCGGCTCTTTATCTCTTATGGTTTCTACGCAGCATCGTAAAGGGAACACAAATCTCTTAGCTAGTAGGGTGGTAAGACGAATTAGAAAATGCAACTTCCTAAATTCGCCTTACCAAAGATCGAACTCGAGACCTCTGCCAGCAAAGCGAGTTCTACCATCACCTACGCCGGCGAGGCCGCAACGATGCAAATACTGGCTTTGGTAGCAGAGGCCCTGAATTCGACTCCCGGTGGGAAAAATTTAACAAATTGCATATTCTAAATGGTCTGAGTCTAGATTGAAGTCTACTTACCACCAAGGACACACCGCCAAGTGTTTGACTTGATTTGCGTTCTGGTACGATGTTGAGTAGAAACCGTAAGAGGTAAGCACGCTTTTCATCAATAATGTTCGCAATAATTAAATAGTTTATAATATTTTTTTATCGATAAACATTTATTACGTCTTTTACGACTTAAAGAATTTATAAGAACTTGAATGCGACTGTCGCAATAATATTCGCGTGTCGTCTTCCTTATATTCCCACGAATTTCTTTGGACAACTCCAACGTGCATCGAACCCACTGTCCGTTATTACAGACCGTGTCATTATGCTACACCAAAATAGCCGTGAAATTATCTCTTCTACGAATACTTATTGTTTATAAATGCCTCATTGGTCTAATGGTCACTTATTCGCTTAGAGATCATTAGACTTTGAGTTCGAATTCCGAGTTAGACCATTTTGTTAATTGAAAGACTACTTAGAAGAAAAAAACGTGGGAGTGGAGGAACTGGTCTAATTTAAACAAAATGAATTAAAATGTTATGATGAAGGTATCAAAATGGAAACCCCACAGACTTTATTGTGGGTACTTCTCAAAACAGGGCACGAAAGAACTGTCGTAAATTCGTTCATTGAAAATAATAATATAGTCAAAAGCTAACCCTTTAGATATTATAAGAAAGCAAAGGTAAAAGATATGTTTCTTTGATTCAAATTGGCTTTTGCAGTACTATTGGCTTATCAATCCTTATGAAAAGAACTGACAACAAAGATAATGGTTTATCCTTGTATCCTCATCAATATAACACAGCTGCGGTATATTTTTATTTCAGTTACAGCAATACATTCATTTTTACTCATTTTTATCGTAGCAGTGATCTTTCAAATGCATGATAGTATGATTTCTCAATTAATAAATGAAAGATACGATTGTAACATGAGAAGAGAACTACGCAGAGGGCGTCTGTTTTAATTAGAGACGTCACTCGGATGCTTCGTTTAATGAGAGTTGGGTTTTACTCTTTTTAAAATGGCCTTTGAACGTGAAACGTCGTCGAATTCAATTTATTTAAACGACGCCCACACTGTCAGTTACAAAGGGTTGAAAAGATTGTATTACAAGGCAAGCTGGAACGTTGTTTTTTTCTATTTTGACAGACTTAACGTTGTAATGCAGCGAATTAGCTTCATTAGTATAGAATACTCGTCAGAAGCTTTTGACTGTGTAAACCACAGAGTTCTACTTTGCGAGGTAAATTTTATATTGGACAATATGTTTATCTCATAGACTACAGCTGAACTTTATCTAATTAGTAAATAATAGTACTTATTTGAAAATGAAAGGGAACAATCGAAAAGCAAATGAAAATAGACTAACTCAAGGCACTACTCTAGGTCCATTTCTATTTCTTATCGACATTGACGTTTCATGTCCCTTTAACAAACGATGCGTCTGTTATTTATGAAGATTATTAGATATCCCAAATATCTGTAATTATGGAATGGTGGACGGAAAATGAATGTGATTAAATTACATTCATATTTCATTACCAAATTCATGTAAGATCACACATTTATAATGATTAGAAAATAAATATTCAGTCTGGTTGTTTAATCCTTAGTGATATATTTAATGTAATTACTATCAGCACAGTACATTCAAATATTTGCAGTGTCAAATAGCAAGTTAAATTAACAATAATCAACGTTATAACTCTGAAATTTAGGATGAATGTTTTCATAATCATCCTTTTAGTAACAAATATTGTTTTGTTTTTATAAACCACAGATCACTTCGGAATAATGGAATCCAATACAATTAAGGAATATCATATAAAACTCAGTGCCTGAAGACCAAAGTCTTCGAACAGTGCGTGTTGCCAGTGAAGACCTATGGTTTTGAGTCGTGGTCGCTGACTATGGGCCTCATGCGGAAGCTCAGAGTCACTCAGCGTGCGATGGAGAGGGCTATGCTCGGAGTTTCTCTACGTGATCGAATCAGAAATGAAGAGATCCGTAGTAGAACCAGAGTCACCGACATAGTCCTACGAATCGCGAACCTGAAGTGGCCATGGGCGGGGCACATAGTCCGAAGGACCGATGGACGTTGGAGGCCGAAGGTGCTGGAGTGGCGACCCCGCACCGGACGCCGCCGTGTAGGAAGACCCCCAACAAGGTGGACCAACGATATAAGGAGGATCGCCGGTAGCCGCTGGAGCCAGACGGCACAAGATCGGGCCTAGTGGGCATCATTTCGTGAGACCTATGTCCAGCAGTGGACGTCCATTGGTTGAAGCGACGACGACGACGATATAAAACTATACATTTTAGGAAAACTAACTGAATACTATTGTTATTCATTTAAGTAGCAACCTCTGAAGATCCTACTGCCTTCTTAATTAAGAAAGAAAGAGTTACGAGTTGCAACACACTACGCTCTACTGCATGCTGGTTTCATGCATTCTAAAATTATTCCCGAGATTTACAGGTTTCCTTACAAAGTTTTCTTTCTAGGATAAGTAACACTAACGAAAATACAGTTAGACATATAAATTTAATCACGTGACTCTTTCAGCAAGAACCAAAGTGTCTCATCACTATGCCAACACAGTTGTTTTATATTATGTGTGGCATGTTTAAATGGCTCATCTGGTAGCACGTATAAGGCGAGAAAGTTTCGATCGAAGATTTTAATCAAAAAACAATCATACAACGGTCACAAGAAATGTTACCTTATTGGGTTTCGTAACGGTCTCCGAGGTGCGCCTAAAGTGTTTTTATTTGTCCGACACTCGGTTTCTTGTTGCGATGTATATATCTTGTCATATTGATAAGCGCCGCGTCCCAGTTACTGGAACATCTTTTTAAATTTATTGCTTCTTCTTGGATATATAAATAAATATAAGGAAACATCGATACACTCACATTATTTATTATGAATTGATCTTTCTACTGCGTACAGGTTCACGTGGTTGTGATCTCACCTGATAGTGTTGATGATGACACACTATAAAACGGTAACTTATAAACCTGAAAGTAATTTATCTCTGAATTGCTTTGTTTTGGAGCACATTTTTCAAGAGCACAAGGAAATCAATTTAGATAAGAAGTAACAGTAAACTGAATCGGTTGTTTTTAACACCAACTCATAAAATATTTTGCAGTTTCTGTAAAATTTCCAAGGGTTTTATAAAATAATGACACTTAAACATATTAAAGCAACAATTAACCAATTCTCTGTTATTACAGATGAGGTCCGCACGGGCACATACCGCCAGCTGTTTCATCCAGAACAGCTTATCACTGGTAAGGAAGACGCGGCCAATAACTATGCTCGTGGACACTACACCATTGGCAAGGAGATCGTTGACGTAGTTCTGGACAGGATCAGGAAATTGGCTGACCAGTGCACTGGTCTCCAGGTAAAGAATAGAAAGAATGAAAAAGATCTTTATTCTGCATTGTATAGATATAAAAAATACAAAATAAAAAACTAGGCACAAGGCAGAAAAGTCTGCAGACCCTGAGCACAGTGGTAATTTTGAGCTGCAGCCTATAATAGGTACAAGTTTCAATTATGTTAGGTTTTTATTATGTTAGGATGGTGTCGACAGATCAATCTGGCTTGAAGGACCAATTAATTTGGAAGAACAGCGATACCAAGTATAATATGATTAATTCGAAATTAGCCTAAAAACGCTGTATAGTCGTAATTTATTTGATGATAAAAAAACTGTAACGAATAAAGTTAAACTTTTCTGACCGAGAGACTTAGTATACTTTTGCCAAATTCTAGTTTTCGGCACCATTTCGCTAACTATCAAGAGGAAATAGGCCCAATTGGTATTCCTCTTTTGGGAGATACAGCCCAGGTGTTGACAGTGACTTAATATAGTTCGTAATCACGATGATTTTATTAATAAAAACTTATAGCCGTCTTAAAGAGTAACGCAGTGGTATTTCTGATGACTATGCATTTTTGGATAAAATGTGACGGGTATCATTTAAAATGAAATGTATCAGCTTGTCTGTCGATTTATATTCATAAAATATATGTATATTATGTATCAGGGTTTCCTGGTGTTCCACTCGTTCGGTGGTGGCACTGGCTCTGGCTTTACATCCTTGTTGATGGAGCGTCTCTCTGTTGACTATGGCAAGAAGTCCAAACTTGAATTCTCCATCTACCCAGCACCACAGGTAAGTGTTTCTTTCTTCTTAACGAAGTATAAATTATATTGAAGATTTGCGTTTCGAGAGTATTAACTTTCGTTATCATTATTACTTTCTTTCATAAAGATATTAAGACAGCATTATACTACACTCTAATTTTTTCTTCTAGGTTTTAAATGATAAACAGTCATGATCAAAACCTCCTAAAAGGTAAAAAGGTAAGTAGCCGCCCATTAACGTCCCACTGCTGGGCACAGGCCTCCTCACTCATAGAAGAGAGAGGGTTTGTAGAGCATAGACACACCACGCTCCTCCACTGCGGATTGGCAGGCATAGCACACAAGAGCACTCTCTATTCCTTCACTCTCATAGTCCGATGTGACGGAAATCGGACACGACCGGAGAGAGATCAGGCGCAGGACCGACGGCTTAACATGCTCTCCGAGGCACGGGGGTGGATCACACCGCCAACTTCCCAACTTAGGGCAAATATTGAGAAAATCTTCATAGAAAACTAAATATTGATTTTTGAATTGGCCCGACCCGGGACTCGAACCCAGAACCTCATGTCTGTAGTCGAACATGCTAACCACTAGACCAATGAGGCAAAGCTAGGGTATATGTGAATATTTATGTTTACAGGTATCTACCGCAGTAGTGGAGCCTTACAACTCCATCCTGACTACGCACACCACCCTGGAGCATTCCGACTGCGCCTTTATGGTGGACAACGAGGCCATCTATGACATCTGCCGCAGGAACCTTGACATCGAGCGTCCCACATACACCAACCTTAACAGACTTATTGGACAGGTGAGACAATTATTTCTATGCTTTATGTAAAGTATCCTTAATCCTTATGTTATTAATTCCATTTATGCCGGAATCATTATCAAATTTGCAAACGCTTTTTGTTAGCTCCTGATCCAATTTTGAGACTTTCATTTGCCCATGTTCTTGATTCCCAGCTGTTACTTTGTCTATAACTTTCGTATTGTGTGTATTTGTCCTGAAATATTATATACTACTGCATTCTGCTTATGATCATCATCAATACGTTAACAGTTATGTATTTTGCTTTCCTTTTAATCCACTGATTCACAATAATTGAAAATATTAATTTTAATTTCACATGCAATTGATTTATCCCCAATAAATGATTGTTTATTTAATTATACTTAAGATTGAAGTAAAAAGCATAACACATAATTGTAATAAATGAAAAGGTTACTAATCTGCTGTTTTGTCAACAGATTGTATCGTCAATCACGGCGTCCCTCCGTTTCGATGGAGCACTGAACGTGGACCTCACGGAATTCCAGACTAATTTAGTGCCATATCCTCGCATTCACTTCCCTCTCGCTACATATGCTCCAGTCATCTCTGCAGAGAAGGCCTATCATGAACAGCTCACTGTTGCGGAAATCACCAACGCCTGCTTTGAACCCGCTAACCAGGTAACTGATGACAAATTTACATATCTCTTTATTTGCTATCTCCTTCCTTTAAAATAAGATCTAGAACTACTAACGCCATGTATGTTATCCGAAAAGCCACGTTTGATACAACACCGTGTCGTGAATTGTAAATAAACTATGCATTTTCATGAAAGAAGCTATCGTTTTTAAAAACTGCTAGTTTAAAAAGTACACCAATTTCTTTGTCTCGTGTATCAATAATACACACATACATGGCATCACGCCTCTTTCCCTTCGGGGTAGGCAGAGACCACGTCTTTCCACTTGCCACGATCCTTGCATATCTCCTGCGCTTCTTTCATTCTCATTAAACCTTTCGTACATGTTCATCGGTTTAGAGTACTCTTCTCTGGACCTAACGTCCTTGGTTTGGTCCAGGCAGGTTCGTCTTAGTCTTCCCGTCACTCTTGACTCATAAATCCTTTTTATCCGTCTCCTTTCATTTATTCTTTCTACGTGCCCAAACCATCTCACCTTTCCCAATTTTAGTCACTACATCTTCTTTCATACCACAACGTTCTGTCATTACAATATTTCTACTTTGTCACTGAGTTTCAATCCACTCATACTTCTCAACACTCTCATCTCTACCGCATTTATTTTGCTTTTATGCTTCTTCTGCCATATCCAACTTGTGTAGCAATAAGGCCAAGAATATCACGGTAGTATTATAGCGCCACTTTATTGCCAATGTAACCACAATAAACTCAGTGAAGTACAGTTCCTTTTGTCAAAATCTATATAATACTAGCAGATCCGACAGACTTCATTCCGTCAAAAAGATTTGAAATGTAGCAGATTTCAGTTTTACGAATGATTTCCGAAATGAAATTACAGCAGCATTAATGATCTATAGCTCTTACATTTTGTGACTATTCAATTGATTTGTGCAGTGGCAATAAAGTGCAATTGACTCTTTGACGTTAAGAAAACACCTACATTATGTGAGTACCACACCACAAATGTGAGTACTTGTAATTTATTATGTACTTTATTGAATATCAAAACAGTTCAAATTGACTCTACATCTAAGTTAGAAAACGTTTGTTGTAGGAAACAGGAAAGGGCTGTTTTTAGGGGGTTTCCCCTGCATTTATTGGAACTTAAACCATCTCGCTGTAAAAACCATCCTTGGACTTCAACGAACATTTAAAAAAAAGTATTGGCAAAAATGACCCAGGCGTTGTTGCGCTTACCAACACATTTTGCGATTCGTTTTTATATTATAGATAATATGAATTTATTCTAAACAAAAAGGAGAGTATATCAGAGAAAAAATGTTTTGAATGTATAGAAATTTTACGTACTTTAGATTAAATTAAAATTACGAATATATTACGCTTTTCGCTCTAAGAAGTTTGTGGTGTTTTTTTATGTATTTAAGTTAGAGCAATTCACTCACTTCAAACTTTTCAATCAGCTTTCCGTTTTTTTGAGGGACATAAATTTAGATCTTTTACGTATTAAAAGCGCATTGCGGAGGGTAGAGAATTGATTTTGCATTATCAAATTGTATGGCAAGATGCCAGCTTATAAATGATTCAGCTTTACTGCTATTTGCCTTACAAAGCGATATACCTTGTTACCCTCGTCTTAGTCTGTATGTTTTAGGTTGCCAATTATTTTGTTAGCTTTATTTACTTCTCAAGGTCAAGGAAAACTTGCTATAAATATATGTTTGCTTAGACCTTAAAATTTGTTTAGACCAAGCAGACATTGGCAAGAAATGTTTAATACAAAGAGCCTCTGCCATTTTCCTCTTTAAAATGTGTTTTTTCTTCGAATCTGCATACATACATACATAGCATCACGGCTCATTCCCATAGGGGTAGGCAGAGACAACATCCTTCCACTTGCCACAATCCTTGCATATCTCCTTCGCTNATACCTTTCTCAATTTTAGTCAGTACGTCTTCTTTTATACCACAACGTTCTCTTATCAACGTTATCTTATTCGAATCTGTGTCAACATTAATTGCTATTTTAGCTTTTTTAATATGATTTCATTTATCGTAATCAATAAATTGAACATATATAAAACGAACAACCTCTCTAGTGTATTCCACTATTGTTATAATAGAAAATAGTTATTCATTTAATAAGAAAATTTTGTAATTCCAATTTTCAGTTGGTGAAATGCGATCCACGTCACGGGAAATATATGGCGTGCTGCATGTTGTACAGGTGTGTGTGTGTTTATCTTTATTAAAACCATTCACAAATTATTATGTTCTAGCTTTTCTTCTTCCTTTCCTTCATGTTGCTTGTGTAGTTTCTACTCTGCACTTATTGTCCATGTACAATTTTAGGTATAATTAAACATACCTTAATTTCAATCTAGGAATAAAAAGGGTAAGGTAATGAAAGTAGTAGCTAATTAACGTCAAACTGCTGGAGATAGGCCTCTTCACTAATAGAAGAGAGGGTTTTTAGAAATGAAATTTGTGAAATGTCACGACAATGCGACAAACGCGGAGAGAGATTAGGCGCAGGACCGACGGCTTAACATGCTCTCCGAGGCACGAAGGTATATCTACCTTGAGAAAATCTTTATAGAAAATTCAATACCTATTTTTGAATTCGCCCTACTCGACACTGAAACCCAAGACCAGCTGAATATGCTGACCACTAGACCAATGAAGCAGTCGAATCTTCGCAGTATTGCCTTCCTAATGTGTTCCCGATTTAAGGCACATCAGTTGGCGTCATAGTCTAGAAGTATAGTATAGCATTACATCGACTTCTCCTACTCAAAAGTTGATTGATTACATGACGATGTGGGCAATTTAATACGTCCAGTTATGAGCAACCAAATAGAAAGAAAGAAAAAGAACTTTATTCTGCATTGTATGTAGGGGGAAAACAATCTAAGAAATAAATGACTAACACCATATCTATATCTATAAAACAAAATAATATTAAAAAATAACTTAAAAAGCCTACTGCACCAGCTTCTATACTTCACAGTTATGGCTACAGTATTCCAAAAAGGCCTTTAACACCCTCAGAGTTCAATACAACAACGCCCTTCGCATCCTACTATACTACGAATGCCAAGATTTTGCAGTGCTTCAGCTATGTTTGCCGGCGAAGGCGTCTCCGACTTCTATGCGATCATACGCAAAAAAATCGCTGGCTTTTGGGAGACGGTTTGCAATTGCGAGAACAGTCTCATTAAAACCGTTGCTCAGGCATCCCCCGATAATGTGTTCTTTCGTGCCTGGTTGAGTATGCACCAGACGAGGAATATAAAATAGCGACTTTCTATTTGAAATTTAATAATTTTTAATTTAATTTTTAATTTAATTTTTATTTTTGCATTAATTTTGTCATTTATGACTTTTTCATTAACTTTTTATTTTATTTGTGTCTCATAATTTAAAACTAAATGTAATATGATTTTGGTTAATTGTTAAATCTCTTGTGTTTATCTGTACATTTTATTTCGTTCACTCATTTATTTTGGTTATGTAAATTCTATGGGTCTTAACCTGAAATAAATCAATTTTATTTTATTTTATTTTATTTTATTTTATTTTTATTTTATTTATTTTATTTTTAAAAACTAGGTACAACGCAGAAACGGTCTGCAGCTCAGCATAAAAGCCGTGCATCCGGCTGCAGCCCGACGCTAATACTAATACTAAATACTAATTGTGGTTCCATTTCAGAGGCGACGTAGTACCCAAAGACGTGAACGCTGCCATCGCTACCATCAAGACAAAGAGGACCATACAATTTGTGGACTGGTGCCCAACAGGATTTAAGGTAATTTTTTTAAAAGAAAAAAATGCTTCTGTTTCTAGCGCAAAAGTTTGGTAGTCATATTTGCACTTGTCCTGTCCCTTTCCTAAGCTTTCTTATAGAAATCATTCGGAGTACAAGGGTAGATTACTTCCACGGACCCTCAGGTCCCAACATCCATCGTTTCTGCGAACCATGTGCCCTGCCCACTGCCACTTCAGCTTTGCAATTCGGCAGGCTACGTCGGTGACTTTAGTTCTCCTACGGATCTCCTCATTTCTCATTTGATCACGTAGTGAAACTCCGAGCATAGCCCTCTCCATTGACTCTGAGTCTTCTTACGAGCTCCATAGCCAGCGGCTGTGTCTCAGAACGATATGTAATCGCTGGCAACACGCACTGTTCGAAGACCTTAGTCTTCAGGCACTGAGGAAATATGGATGAAAAGATGTCCCGTAGTTTTCCGAACGCTGTCCATCCGAGTTGGATTCGGCGGTTGATCTCTTTTTCGAAGTTGGACCTACCTAATTGGACGTTGGGGCCCGTAGGTGCTAGAGTGGTGGCCTCGCACCGGAAAAAGCAGCATCGGCAGACTCCCTGCCAGGTGTACCGATCAGGCGGGTCGCTGGCAGCCGCTGGATACAAGCGGGGCAAGATCAGGCCCATTGGAATTCATTAAGAGAGACCTTTGTCCAGCAGTGGACGTCCATCAGTTAAGACGATGACGACGACGACGACCCTCAGGTGCTTCCACTCCCACTCTTCCGGTTAGATTTTAGGTCCAATCAGGTTGCGTGGACATTTCTCATTTAAAAAAAACGTAAAAAGCCTTGTGTCCAGTTATGGACTTTCTATGTATATGTCCAATTGCATTTTTTATTAGGAATGATTAATTCTGTTAGCCCTGTAGACCAGTAAAAGAAAGACCTTAAAGGCTCAACCTTACAGGGATAAGGCGACCCTTAGACTGCTTTTTATGACATTTAGCCTCGATTTAGCCGTGTTGACTACCCAAGGAGGACTTTGGAATATTTTATTTCGGGTGATAATGAGAACTTGGGTGGAAACGAAGTCCAAGCGATGTCACGCAAGATTACAACTGTGAGACATTAAAGATCCGCAAGGTTATGACTTAAAGATATTTAGAGCCGCAAGGCTACGACTTATAGACATTTAAGAAGCAAGTATATTCTTGCCTAGTAGGCAACCCATCGGCGGTACCTATAGTGTTGTAGGTGTCCATGGAGATGATCACTTAACACCAAGTGCCTTGCTGACTCCTTTGCCTGCCTATAAAAAAGGTCAAATGTTGAGAACAACTTCTCCACCGGCTGACACGATGTGTTGAAGTTTTATTTATTTATTTATATACACTTAATTGTACACCAAAGAAACACACAAGTAATAACAAAACAAATGTACAAAAAGGCGGTCTTATCGCTAATCAGCGATTTCTTACAGACAACCTTAAAGAGAGGGAAATTGCGCTAAAGTAAGTGGGAGGTGCATAAAGAAATAATACATAGTAATATTAAACAGAGTGCACATATAACATAATATATAAATAAAATATACATATACATACTAACACAGTAATAAAAATAAAATTTTTATTCTTTAACTGATGCAAGACATTATTCAGATGTCGTCAGGTCATATAGATTATCACCAGCGAACCTGGTATTTTATTTGTGCAGGTGGGCATCAACTACCAACCACCAACCGTGGTGCCAGGCGGCGACTTGGCCAAGGTGCAGCGTGCCGTCTGCATGTTATCCAACACCACTGCCATTGCTGAAGCCTGGGCCAGGTATCTACTGCAATCTACAAATATAGCATTTATACACGATCAAAGCCTCCAGACTAAGACCAATTATAACATGCACTTGTTTAAATTTGAAGTCTCCTGGTAGGTTTATGTATGCAGTGTCATGTTTTTATATTAACAGTTTGAAATATAATAAATGATCGAAGTGTCAAAAAAATCATACCGCCTTCTAGGTTTCATAGAAAACGCCTTCTTCAGAGTTATGATAAAATAGTATAATATGGTAAGATGGTAGGAAAATCCTCTTTTATAGATATATAAATAAAGTCCGCGTTGAAGTATACAATACATGTTTCTGCTACCATCTCGTTGGGTATTATTAAAATAATATTATAGTAGTTCATGTCTAAAGCAAACAAACCCTAAAAGGTTTTACTTATTAGACTGTATAGTATCTTCAATGTACTTATTCTCAACAGATATATAAATATAATTTTCATGATTATTGTAACAGAACGCCATTGATGTACGCCATTCCCCCCTATTCCCCCCCACGCCGAAGTTTGGGGAGCATAATCTGAATTACAGACTAACCACAAAGTTCACAGATACATAACAGTTTTAAAATGACGATTGACGCCATAAAGTTTTCTTTTGCATTTTAAGTAGCATAAATGGATTTCTGATAGTATCATGGTGCACTTAAACCTTTATTTGAACTTTTAATAGATGGCGCTGTACAATTTCTCTGAAATACATTTAGTACCTAATTAACTATCTGAGCTGGCAATCTTCAACTTTAGTAAAAATGTGGTCAAAACTTAACCGGCACAAAAAGTTGATGGCTGTCAATGTCAAATGTCTAAAAGAAAAGAAAAAGCTTCAATTTTTTATTTAATTTGATCTCTGAACGACTTTTAAATTTAATTGATTTCTAAACGACATGTATGTAACAAAATGTTTGACAGGCATAGTTTCTAAGGGAAAGCGAAATTGTTATTTTTACTATATTCCAAGCACTTTTTTTCATGTTTACTTACCTTTTAAACCTTCACTGACTTGCACAAATGATTCAAAACCAAAATTACTCAAATCAGTCCAACCATTCTCGAGTTCATGCGAGACTATCGATCAGCTATTGGTTTATATCTATATAGATTAAATGGACACAATGTGCAATGAATAGGCACATCAATACTTATACAGAATCACTGGCTCAAATCCTAAGCAGACACTACTGTAATCTGTGTAAAACCTAGTTGTTGTTTAAAATTCATCATCACGATTTTCGGTGAAGGAAACCCTAGCAGTGGGACGTCATTAAACTGCCACTTATGAAATAATTACTACAAGAAGTTATTTTTTTAAGGCTCGATCACAAATTCGACTTGATGTACGCCAAGCGTGCTTTCGTGCACTGGTACGTTGGAGAAGGTATGGAAGAGGGAGAGTTCTCTGAAGCCCGCGAGGACTTGGCTGCTCTCGAGAAGGACTACGAAGAAGTCGGAGTAGACTCCACAGAAGGAGAACTGGATGAAGAAAACGAATATTAGACTTTCAAATATCGCCTACTGAACAATATTTAACGTCGCATTATCCAGTGTTGCAAGTTATATAAAATTCTACCATTTTGATAGAATTAACTCATAGTGTATTACCCTCTTAATTTAATAAAAATTCCGATTTTCATTCAGTGATTTATACTTTAAGTTTTTGAATAACTAGTTATAAGATAAACTTGAGCTTGTCTGATTGTAAGGACGCTTATCTAACAGTACGAACTTTTGAAATATAATTTCCGAACGTGAAATGTAAAGTTTGTAGATCTGTAACATGAGAGAATTAATTGCATTACGCATTTATTTATTAAAAAAAAAAACGGTGATAATTTACAATGTTTTGAATACTGACATTCGAAATAATAATTTTAACTTAACATTCTTAGCTTAGACTTATTTAAAAAATATTAATTAGATTGTGCTTCGTAAGAGATTTTTTGTAAGAATAATAATTTATTTACTTGCACATTAAAACTTTTACACAATATACTGTTTTATTTATCATCATTTTTGACGGCCTCGCTGGCGCAGTGGTGCGAGTATTCGCTTTGCTAGCGGAGGTCCTGGGTTCTCGATCCCCGGTAGGACGAATTTAGGAAATTGTATTTTCTAATTTGTCCGAATCTGAACTGGTGGGAGGCTTCGGCCGTGGCTAGTTACCACCCTACCAGCAAAAACGTACCGCCAAACAAAGAGATTTGTGTTCCGGTAAGATGCTGTGTAGAAACTGTAAGGGGTATATCACCTCTTAACAGATTAGCGCGCTTCCATCTTAGACTGTATCATCACTTACCATCAGGTGAGCTCACAGTCAAGCGCTAATCTGTCAGCAATAAAAAAAATATATTAAAAATAAGGAAATAAATAATTAACCAACTTTTTTCGTAAGATCGTAATTGAAAGGGTCAACGACAACTATCTTACGAAAATAAACTATAAAAATAATAGAAGCTTCGTCGTCTGTCTATCCACCAATTTAGTTTGCTTATAAAATATTTCAGATTTATTAAATAATACAAGCAACATATTTAATAAAGTAAAAAAACCGTGTTCACGATTGCTTTTGGTTTATTTCTCATTTAAATTGAGATATTTTTTAAATCACACATTAGTTTAAACATTTAAATGTTTTTTGATCACGCATTAGGCAAAATTCTAAGCGTTTTTAAAGATTTTTTTTCCATAATGGTAAGACACCATTTTGTATTATAGATAGCTTCTTATATGCATTGTCTAACAATGCTAAAGATCTCTATAATGCCATCCAAGGAAATCGATACCGATTCATCAAACAAATTGAGAACTAATCAAGATCAATTCCTACAAAATTGTCCCGACACAGAACAGGCCTTTCATTTTTTAATAAAAAACCAAAGTTTCAAGCCCGTACAAAAGTTATTTTAAAAAGTTATTGAGGTTATCGAAGAAAAGAAATATCAAATTAATATTACATAAAGAAAAAATTAATATTACATAACAAAATGATTATTGTATATTTTTAAATATCTATTGTATTTATCAAATAAACATAATAAACATTTGTGTCTGTGGGACTACCCAGCGTTAAAGTTAGCGAAATAGTTTAAACTAGTTAGTATCTAATTTGTTAGCAATTTTTATGAAACATTAACTAATAGTTACTATAAGGTCTACAAATTCAATGAATCTGTCATCGAATTAACATTATAAATTTATTTGAATATATATTCATTTCGACATAATGCACGTATTTCAACTCTTATTGAAGATATGATGATAGACGCATGAATAAACCCTGGGGCGACACTTTTGCTTTTGGTGCTAAACCTTTTATTTATGAAAAAGTGAGCCTATGCCCAGCTGTGGAATACTAATATTTTTCTTTTACTGAGAAATCAAAAAATGAAAAATATATTCTTAGATAGTTTCATATATATTTAAAGTTATGAACGGTTTATAATTTAAAGATGTGAATCAAGTTACTTTTTAAAAAATAATTATTTACAATTTGTTAATTGATTTATTATATAAAAAAACATATGTCTTGAGGGAACAATTATGTCTAAATACAGGCACAGAAACAGTTTCCTAGACATATCACACAAGAACTCGTACATTTGTGGCTCAACATCACAATATAGGGTACTTCATATATCGCATTCCTTATTTTTCAAGTGACTGAAAAAGAGATATGAATCGGAGGCTTGTTAAACGTATTACCGAGCTTCATCTGAAGTGCGATATTGTAATGTTTCGGTAGAAAAATGCGGGCGCTATTTTAAGTCATATCCTATCCAATTATAACCATGTGACATGAGCGATATTATTCAAAAACAGATTATTAATATACAATGTTTTGTACTAAATTTTTGTGTTGGCAACATTTACAACGGAAATATTTGCAGTAAATGATATGGTAACACAGTCTACCACGTCACGAAGTCAGTTGTCACATCACATCGCGATATTTTTGTGGTCCCTTGGGTGTGTGCTTTCATGTGTGTTGTGCTACTTATGTGGATTATTAGGTGATATTACTCTTTTAACTGGGTAAGTAATATCAACAATACAATAATTAGACAGGAACACTACTTGTAAATGAACTAGAAACTCTTATGACTTATTCATACTCTCATTGCACGTACTTAGCTAATAATCTGTACCGGTGACTACATATTTACATTCGTCGTCTTTTTATAGCTATTTTATGACAAAACATATTGAATGACTATAATATTACCGTAACTTAAGACTTCTTCGTATTTCATTGCGATCACTGTCTTAATTTTCTGTCACGCGGTTTACAAATCGCATAAAGTTACATGTCAACCGCTTTCTTAGAGCTATTTTCCTAGAATATCGTGTCTTGTATCTTACGTGACCGATTTTTCTTTGCAGATTGATATCCTGAGTCGCAAACATGCCGAAATCGGTAAGTTACGAATATATATCCAATAGTCAATGTATATACAATTCGCCAACATTATTACGTACGTAGTGTTAAAATGTAATCGGTCGGTGCGTGTTTTTGTGATTTCACCATCGCAATGTGATCAGACGGCATATTAAATCATTGGATAAGTGTAGTCTAGCTCTTACTCAGTTGAATGAAAGTAAATAGTATGAATGTATCATGTTGTATACTAATGCGGGTGATGTTTATTTGTGTTTATATTATATAAGTTATAATTAATATGTATATATCAATAATATAGTATAGTACAATGCAAGTTATAAGCTATTACAATGTTTATGTTATTTATTATACAATTCGCGTTTTCTGAACTACTGACTCTCCAAGGTGAATGATCAACCACAGAGTTGACATAAAAATTCATTATTAAAAGAATGTTTCAGTATATATAAAGTATTTGTTGTTTGTACTTAATATAATTTGTATTTTAGGATACCTTAGATAAGTATAAACTTAATAAACTTTCAATAAATATACAAGACCTGGCAAAGATTTTAAATATTATAATTTAAATAAAGAAATAACTTGAAAGGAAATACATTTTTCATGAATATGTTACAATCAAATATCTTACGATGTTCCTGTTGGTATTTTCATTTATATATTTTATTGCACCTTAAAAGGAATACATTATTATAAACCATCTTTTTCATCTTCTATATGATTCTTTGGTCTTATCATTTATTAATGGTTTCTTCCTGACAACCCTGAGTTTAAAAAAAGCTGTGAGTAGCTAAGAAGGTAGGCAACAACACAAACATATACACAAATAGCTACTACATACACAATATCAACATATTAAAATATATCATGTATTACATAATATACATATAATGTCTCATGATTTAACATTTAGGGAAAGTCAATGAATGTTGTATATACATAAGTATATGTTATAATAAAATGCTACCTATGATTGTATAAGGTAAGGTAAGTAGCACTTCATTAGCATCCCACTGTTGGGCACTGGCCTCCTCACTTGTAGGAAAGAGGGCTTTTAGAGCTTAAACTCATTGCAGGTTCGCAGGTATAGTACACAAGTGCACTCTCTCTATTCTTTCACTTGAAAGTCCAATGTGATGGCAATCCAACACAAACTGAGAGAGAACATGCACAGGACTGATGTCTTGGCACACTCTCAGCAGCATGTGAACCTTATCATAGCTTTCTATCAATTGTGACTCAGACGAAACGCAAACCTATCATTAAAAAAAATTGAAGATTAAAAATGAACATAACAAAAAATTGTAAAAACATACTTGAATTAAGAATTTTTGGATTTGATAGTATGTCAGAATCTGCTGAAGTTGATGTTTTAAAAGTTTTATTTATGAAAGCAATTCATTAATGAATTTCTTTAGATATAATTTAGGTCCTAAAATTAATGCTTCTTCCTAAACTACATAAAAAGTAATACCTATAATTTATAATATGTAGAGATTTCTTGCAATCATTGTTCAAAAAGTTATTTTAGAGACTGTTTGTACAATTTTTCTCAAGCTAGATGTGAAAATTTCATCATTCGTTTGTATAACAGCATGATAAAAAGTAAAAGTGCTCGATTACAGTGTTATAATAGTAACAAATTGATAACAATGTCATAACATCAAAGACTGCTCTGGAGAGTTATCAATTTTAAAGTGACTGAGATAACGCAAAGACTGATGTCTTATCAAACTCCTAAATTATACCATATTTAGTTGTTACAATAAATCTACAGTTTTTTTATGTAATTTCAGAGTCATAAGTAATTTTTTTTAACAGAGAAATAATTTATAGACAATAATTATACCTAAACAAAAAAAAAATCATCTGTTGCTGTTAGATGTGTCTATAAGTATCAGTTTCAGTTAAATAGAGCCACATACAAATATCTGAGTGTCCATATACTTTCTTATTGAAATTTTATAAGCTAAAAATGATGGGAACTTGCAATTACTCTCTCTCGTTTTCTTGGTCATCCAACTCTCTCTTACCTAGGTTTGTCTTTATATAAAGATGTTTTAAGTCTAACAATCTGCACTTAAAGGCAATAATTATATATTACATATTGCAAATATTTATTTAATACCATATCAAACTCAATGAGTTGTATTTTTACACAAATTACTGTAATAATAAGGGGGAAAAGACATGAAAATCAAATATCTATTCATTATATAATTCTGCTACTGCTACTTATTTAATAAAGTAGCAGTTAATTTTTTTTTTTAAAGGAATACATTGACAAATAAGGAGCTTTATATCAATAATGTTAATTTTTTTCCGCTTTATCTAGCTTTGTAATAATAGGTTGGTATAGTCAAGAGATGGTACATATGAATTTCTTCAGGATTGTATTATGTAGCATAAGTTAGTGATTGGCTGTAGTTATCTAAGTAAGAGGTCATTAAACTCTGTCATAGAAAATGCAATATACAATTGAAACTTTATTATCTTTAGCTAAACAAGCTGCAAACTATACCAAAATGTCAATTATTAAATAACAGTACATTATTACTTAATATAATAAACTATAGGGATAGGCTTTCCATTCGTAACACTTTATGAATATTATGCAAATGGCTATCATTCAAAATATATTTATTCAAATGGATCCTCATTACCAGCCGTGAATTTTCTACATTAATTATTGTAATTTCAATACTTCACTTTTACTTGAGTTGGTTTAATGATATTTGCTAATCGAAGATGATTATTTTTTTAATTATACCTTATTTATACCTAGAGTGATAGGCTAACCTATCTTTTATTGATGTTGTTATAAATTTTTTTACATAATTTCATATACAGTTGCACCAGGATAAAAGAGAGTTCAAGGGACAGTCATGTCTTTCTCTCTTAAAGAGGTTTCTACCCTATAGAGGTAAAGAGATGTCCACACAGATATCTGACGGTCCACAACTCTCTCTTAACAAAGTTTTTATATATCTTTTAAAGAGCTTTTAGAGGCTGAAAGTTTTTTCAAACTGGCAGTGTATTTAAGGCATCAGCGTTTAACATTAAGTGTGATTACAGCCAAAGACATACTCATTATTATACAAAAAAAATTATATATGTCAGATTGCAATAACTAGTTTGTGAAACGGTGGCGCCACCTGTCTATCGGCGTAGGGCAGACTCAATAGTGACAATCCGCCGCGCTTCTCTCGGTAGTTCTCAAGTGACGGTCCGCCAAAGCGGTCGACTGTTGAAACTGTCGCGTTCCTAGCTATTATTATTATTGAGATTGTGTAGATTGATATCGGGAACATTATATTCTGATTTACTTAATAAAGATTGGATTATGGATGTCACTAACGATGATGTCGGCGGAGAACCCTATGCCCATGCTTTATGCTTCTCTCTTATTCTCCGAAATATATATATCCATTCTACGAAATATAATATATGTATGTACGTTATTAATTGGATCCATTATTTAATTTCTTATTCTGTGGGCGTTCGTGGGTAATGTTGGTGCAATCAAACACTTTAATAATTAACTCGGATTATAATTTCCAATCACCTAATGTTCCCGATATCAATTTACACAAACTCATTAACACTAATAGGCTAGCAACGCGACAGTTTCAATAGTCGACCACTCCGGCCGACCGCCACTCGAGAACAGCCGAGAGACGGCCCGGATTGACTCTGCCCCCAGGCCGATACAAAGATGGCGCCAGCGTCCCACAGATTACACACGGACCAGCGATCCACAGACTCTTGCACTCCGACATATATTTAAAGGAAGGAGTAGCTTATAGACCATATATTTTGTACTTCTCTGCTTGGGTCAGTCCATTTAAGATCTGCACTCACTAACTGACTACAGTAAAACTTTTCTGTCTATCACGATATATAAATCATGTTTACTTTTCAGATACTTGAGTATATAACTAAAGTGATAGTCCCCGGTGGAAACAGTGATGATGCGGTCAGTTTGATGTTGGTGTTTTTGTTTTATAAGCTAACACTAGTTGTAGTGTATTTGCCAGTTTAATTAGCAAGAAATTTATTAAATTGAACCTCCATATCCCCCTCCATTGTTGAGATAGCATGCTAGTAAAGTCCTGCGTACTGTGCCACCTCGATTTAACGAAACTAATTGGACATATGATATTTGTTATAGGAGTAGGGTTTGGACTGGTATAAAAAAGGTTACAATCTCCTTCGCTTCTTTCATTCTCATTAAACCTTTCATACAAGTTCGTCGGTTTAGAGTACTCTTGACCTGGCCTTTATTTAAAATGTCCTGGATTTAGTTCAGGAACGTTCGCCTTGGTCTTCCCCTTCCAACTTTCGCATTCACTCTTGACTCATAAATCCTTTTTGTCAGTCTCTTCATTCATTCTCTCTATATGCCCAAACCATCTAAGCATACCTTTATCAATTTTAGTCACTACGTCTTCTTTTATACCACAACGTTCTTTTATCACATCATTTCTTACTCTGTCACTCAGTTTTAATCCACTCATGCTTCTCAACGCTCTCATATCTACCGCATTTATTTTTTTTGTGATTCTTCTGCTATACCCAACTTTCACTACCATACATAAGTATTGGCACCAACACTCTTGCATGCACAGCCAGTCTAGCCCTTTAAGACACCATCTAGCTATTCATAAAGGCGTGCAGAGCACCATTTACCATATTCTCTGCATTTACTCTCCTTTCTATATCACTTTTGTAAATTTAGATCCCAGGTATACAAATTCATTCACCTCTTCCACTTGTTCCCCATCTATCAAAATATTGTCATTCATCATAGATTCATCTCGTTCAAAAAGCATAACTTTCGTTTTGTTTACATTCACTTTCGTTCCTTTCCCTTTCAAAGCCTGAAAGAATGAATGAAAGGCATTCATTCTCTCTACGTGCCCAAACCATCTAAGCATCCCTTTCTCAATTTTAGTCAACAATAACAACGATTAAAATATTCGTTAAATCGAGAAATATGTTCCATAATACCTCGTTATATTAAAGTATAAACCTCTATGGTACGAGGTTCTGCTGTATCGCTATAGTATTTGATGATCATCCTGTCGTTGTCTTGGATATTTTAATTAAATATAAGTGTGTGAATTGTTGGATATGTTGATTGTTTCATTGTTAACGTATTAATAAAATGCACATCTTTAAAAATGCAAATCATTTCATATGTTTGTTTTAAATTGGCAAGAATCCCCTTGTTTTGATCAAGTAGGACTGTATCTGCTACATCTTTATGATATTGTAAATTTAGTTAAAGGAGTAACCGCTGAGTTTCTTGCCGGTTACATCTCAGCGGTATCTAGTTTCCGTAACCGGTGGTAGTTTTGTGACTATTGACGATTCAAAAGTGGTTAAGATTGGAATATTTTGATTTTGAAAGGCTTTCCCCTCCTGAGTTTCGACTAACCGTTGTAGGGATTGTATTTCTCTTAAATAAATTGTTACTAAATCCTAATGATGATGATAAACAAGGATATCAGATTGCTCTATTCAGAAAATGTCGCGATGAAACCCTCGTAATTTTATTTACCATTTTTAACAGACTTCGCAAAAAAGGAGGAGGTTATCTAGTCTGTATTTTTTTCATATATTTTTGTGTCATGACTTTCGGGTGAACCGATTTTTTAATCCACTTCTGATGATGGCATCCATGAGAAGTCTTAAATTTGAATTAAGCATGTGCTCGACAAATGGATGAGTAACTCAATACCACTCCAACCGGTTTCGATGATTTTTTTTTTATTAGAAAGTATATACTTCAAGGGTTGTTTTGTGATAGTTTGGTTAGGTTTTGATGATGACAAAGTAATGGAACTCTTCAATTCTTAAGAGCAAATTAGTGATACTCGGCACAATCTTTTATAAGATCTTCGGATATTTGAGTCACCTACCGTAACTTCGGTATGGTCAAGTGCTAGTCGTAGCTAAATATGAAGATCAATGGAACTCCTCAACGGCTTACAGTAAGGGTGCGGTTTATGGCAGAAAGTATAACTTTCCGTAACCAAATAGCAATGAGCTTATGTTTGTTGCTGCATTGCAATATTTATAAGGTGTATAAAGCTGTGGTAGGCGACGGGGGGGCGGGGGCGGACGACGACTTTTGCGAAAAAGAAATAAATTAGTGTTGTGCTTTTTTATGTTGTTATTATGATTACCAAAAAAAAGACGCAGACTCCGAATATAAGAATACGAAGAACTCTAACAAAGAATACGCAATTATTATTTACTTTTTAGAGCATATTTGTGAGTTTGTTTTGTAGGCGTTTCTTTTTTTTGTTAAAATTTTTATTTATTCTTTATTGTTTTCCTGTGTCTTACTTTGGAAATGACACGAGAATTATTCTCTCTATATTTGACGTCTCAAAACTTCTGTTAAAGCTCATTTTTATGTATTTTATTACATTTCTTACTCACGGGTCAAGTAGGCGTCGAAATACCCACTAAAACCCAACTAAACTCTCTTCATCTTCTATATAGAGCTCGTAAATAAGTAAAGGATTTCCAAAGTTCATCATAACGTAATCCTGAAACTGTAAAACTTCTGGATGTCACCAAAATAAGGAAAATACTTAAAAGAACGAAACCTATAGTATAGAGGTATTTTTAAGCAACATTAACTTAAACTAAGCCTAATAATTGGACTCTAGACTTAGATAATATGTCAATAAGGCTAAATCGTTATCTTTTAACATAAAGCAACCAACAGTTGTTTATAATCCGTTTAAAGAAAATATCCGTAAGGCAGACACTAGAGATCAATTCCCGGATGAATCTGACTTAGATTCATGAAGAAGGTCGGTAAAACAGAGTATCTATTTCATTGTCCCTCTCCCTCGTGAATATTTCAATAAAAGAAATATTTTCGTTATACCTGCGTCGAAAGTTCGTACTTTCGGCGCTATTTTGAGTGGCGAAAGTGCTATATTGCTTTCTAATTAAATAAATGCGTAATTTTGTGCGCACGTTTCAAATTTTCGACGCATGCGCGCTTGTTTTATTTCTTACAATGTTAAATTCATTTTGCTGCGCCATCAAACTTTTTAATTCATTTAACTCTTGTTACGATTCATTAGAACTTGTTTTCTTTAAATTATTTAAAATAATTTATTAATTTTCGCAGATTTATTGCGTATTTGATTGCATATCTAATCTATCATTATAAATAAATGAGTAAACAACTCGTTGCTTAGAAACATTGTCGGAGCCCGGTTTGATGAAAAATTGTTTACGCACGAGACGAAAGTATGGCATTGCCACCCGCGTTTTAATCGCATGACAATTATCTTGCGGCGATGTCATACTTTCGGCCCTAAGTGCGTAATGTCCTATTGATTGTAGTTGTATCAATGAATGGATCCTTCTCTACGATTTTCCACACAACTTGTGGAGTGTTTTTCTATTGTAAAAAGTTATGAAGACATTTTCACATAGTATTGTCTTCGCACACGTGCCAGACTGTAGACTGGCCCGTCTGCAGACGCTGCAAAATAGATTCATGAGGCCACGGGATGCCCCTGGTCCGTCCGAAATGTAGACCTACATAGGGACTTAAAAACTCCCCACGATAAAGAGTTATTTCAAAGAGCTCCGAAAATTATTTCGAGAGAACCATCAATCATAGGATCCGTCTCAACGTTCCGCCTAGGAAGGGACGGCACAATCTACCATACCAGGTAGGAACAAACACTTACACAAACGTTACACAGCGTCTCCGCCGGCGGAGTCGAGGTCCCCGATTTCTGACGTCACCCGGACGTGGACTTCACCCACGTTCCCGGGGGCCCTTCTGATTCTTCCTTTTCAGGTGATGTTTCTGCGATAACGTCGCTCCAAGCCGAGGCTCGGTCTCGCAGGAGACGCCCTTGGAGCGGCGTTTCCCCGGAGAGCGAGCCCTTTTCAGGGTTCGCTCTCGAAATGTGGCGGCCTCCATAAGAGCTCGTCCTCCTTCCGGTTGCGCTGTAAAATCCAGTAGGGCTAACAGCTAAACACACTCCGAACAAAACAAAAAGTATTATTTGTGTGTATTGTGTATTAATGTACGAGCGAATCCATTAGCTCGTGCATTACGTGCTTTTTATTGTGGAATCGAAACATGATTTATTTCCTTCTGTTCCGCAGTTAGATCTTAACGAACTACAGTTCTAAGAATAAGTTTAAAACGTTATCAATATCGCAAATAAATACTAAGGTTACACCTTTATATAAAATGGCTAAACATAGTCGAGTTCCCATAAATGCAAGCCATATACAAGGTGTTAGGAGAACGCTTTCGAAACCGAAGACACATTTCTCCTGGTTTTCAAGTTTAGTTGAGGAGTGCGGGCCTCGAGACGGTGCCTCCTTACCCGGGCATCTTCCTCAGACATTAATTTGATGCCTGGTTCCTGCTGGCTATGTTCTTCGTATTCTTATATTTGGAGTCGGTGTTAGCCGAGGCACCTTCATATATAGCTATAGGGAGAGACGCGGCAGCTGCCAAGTGGACACGCGGGAACATCTACCTTAGCTGACGCCGACTCCGAATATAAGAATAAGGAGAACACTATAAAAGAATACGCAATTATTTCTTACTTTTTAGAGCATATTAACATATTAGTAAGTTAGTTTTGAAGGCGGTTCTTTTTTTGTTAAAATTTCCATTTATTATTGTCTAAGGAATCCTCCAATTTAAAGTATGACTGAGCATTTAAATGCTAGGGAGTTCAGACAACGTAAGTCAGTTTTTGGACACGAACGAAGAAGTCTTGAAGTGTTCATAGTCCTCGTAGTAGTATTGGGAAAAAAAGCTAGAAATATGTCACTGAATACTTGGTTTTCTGTAAAAAGTAAGCCCTAACTTAATAGTCTTTAGGCGTGACATATTGCTCCCTAAGCACCCGTAGGAAGGAAGCTTCAAAGTGGGACACCCGTTATCTGGTTAGTGGTCACTGCACTCGTTGCAAACTACCATAACTATACACATACTGTTTTTTTTCCCCTGTCAAGAGAATCCTAGATCAGTATTAACTTTCATAAAGTCATCAATGTTTTTCTTTTATGAATGTAGCGAAACGAATGTAATTTTTAATATGGTGGCTCATTTATTTTATTTTTAACCGACTTCAAAAAAAGGAGGAGGTTATCAATTCGTCTGTATTTTTTTTATGTTTGTTGCCTCATATCTCCCGACTGGGTGGACTGATCTTGATGATTTTTTTTGTAAATGAAAGGTAGTGCTCGTCATAGGGTCCCATTTTTTTTAAACCAGTTCTGATGATAGCATCCATGAGAAAACCGGATAAGTCTTAAATTTGCGTAAGCATGTGCGCGACAAATGGACGAATAACTCAAGATCACGCCAACCGATTTCGATGATTCTTTTTTTATTAGAAGGGACATACTTTATTTTTTTATTGCTGACTGATTAGCGCTTGACTGTGATCTCACCTGATGGTAAGTGATGATACAGTCTAAGATGGAAGCGCGCTAATCTGTTAAGAGGCGATATACCCCTTACACGGTTTCTACTCAGCATCGTACCGGAACACAAATTTCTTTGTTTGGCGGTACGTTTTTGCTGGTAGGGTGGTAACTAGCCACGGCCGAAGCCTCCCACCAGTCCAGACTCAGACAAATTAGAAAATACAATTTCCTAAATTCGTCCTACCGGGGATCGAACCCGGGACCTCCGCTAGCAAAGCGAATACTCGCACCACTGCGCCAGCGA
>JACTOM010000667.1:3509600-3575616 GCA_015832385.1 Elymnias hypermnestra
CCTTCAAAACAAACTTACAAATACATTAATATGCTCTAAAAAGTAAGAAATAATTGCGTATTCTTTTATAGTGTACGAAGAACACTATAAAAGTTACTAGAACACTTCTAGAAACTAGAACGTTCTTTTTTTGTTAAAATTTATATTTAAATTGTACACTTTACTGCACGTTTGTGATTATAATATACAATAAACTTCTCACTATCACATATATCCAGACGATGTCCAAATTAACCAGTCCACGCTTTGAAAATCTTCCCTTAGCTATATCTGCTACCAATAATGGTAATTGGAGCAAATCATTTCGCCTAAAAGTTATTTCCATCGAATCTCAGGCTATCATTATTGACAGTAGAAATTCGATTTCAAGAGTGGACTGGTCTAATCTTCCACCTGTTTTACTTACAGCACTATTATACCATACAGCGATGTTGTTAAAAACTTAGGTATAATCTATATATATATAAAAGAAAGTCGTGTTAGTGACACTTTTTATAACTCAAGAACGGCTGAACAGATTTGGCCTAAAAATTAGTAGGTAGAGCTTAGAACCATGTGAAGGACATTGGATACTTTTTTACCACCGCATAATTTTCGACTAAAGGTTGTCTCTGCAGTAATATATACATACATAGCATCACGCCTCATTCCCATAGGGTTAGGCAGACACCACAACCTTCCACTTGCCACGATTCTTGCATATCTCCTTCGCTTTTTTCACTCTCGATAAACCTTTCATGCAAGTTCGTCGGTTTAGAGTACTCTTGACCTGTCCCTTATTTAAAATGTCTTGGAACGTTCGCCTTGATCTTCTCCTTCCAACTTTCCCATTCACTCTTGACTCACAAATCCTTTTTGTCAGTCTCCTTTCATTCATTCTCTATAAGTGCCCAAACCATCTAAGCATAACTTTTTCAATTTTAGTCACTACATCTTTTCAATCCACTCAAACTTCTTAACGCTCTCATCTCTATCGCGTTTCTTCTGCCATATCCAACTTTCAATACCATACATAAGTTTTAGCACCAACGCTCTTCCATGTACAGCCAGTCTGACCCTTTGTGACACCATATAAAGGCGCAGTAATCATGTTTTGCAACATAAACCTACCAAAACTGTTCAACGTCCAAGTAAATTGATGAGCAATGTGATTTACGCCGAATATTCGAAGTTGAGGAAGTTCTCATTACGGAGAGCCCGATGATCCCAACCGACATGCCGTCTGAATTTAAACTACTTCAATATCCAATCCACCTTGCATTTGCCGTGACCATTAACAAGTCACGAAGCCAGTCTTTGAAACATTGTGGTCTAAATCTAGAAAGCCCATGTTTCTTCCCGTGTTCAATCTTATGTGGCATATTTACAGATCGGAAGACCATCTGCGTTATTTGTTCTCGCGCCTGATAATAAAACGGAAATTGATATGACCAAGAAATTATCATTTAAATACTTCATGTTTTTATTTATACTTATTATCCTAATAAAAATCAAATCAAAATCTACTCATTTATTACATCCATGGTGAAACGAATTCCTCCGGGTCAGATAAATTTACAAAAGATGGAACATGTGAAAGGGAAAGTGATATTGAAAGGAGAGTAAATGCAGGGAATATGGCAAATGGTGCCCTGCGCGCCTTTATGAATAGCCAGATGGTATTTCAAAGGGCCAGACTGGCTGTGCATGCTGGACTGGCAGAAGAATCACAAAAGTAAAAGAAATGTGGTAGAGATGAGAGCGTTGAGAAGTATGTGTAAATTAAAACTGAGTGACAGAGTAAGAAATAGTGTGATAAGAGAACGTTGTGGTATAAAAGAAGACGTAGTGACTAAAATCGAGAAAGGTATGCTTAGATGGTTTGGGCATGTAGAGAGAATGAATGAAAGGAGACTTACAAAAAGGATTTATGAGTCAAGAGTGAATGGGAAAGTTGGAAGGGGAAGACTAAGGACCAAATCCAGGGCATTCTAAATAAGGGCCAGTTCAAAAGTACTCTAAACCAACGAACTCGTATGAATGGTTTAATGAGATTGAAAGAAGCGAAGGAGATATGCAAGGATCGTGGCAAGTGGAAGGATGTTGTCTCTGCCTACCCCTATGGGAATGTGGCGTGATGCTATGTATGTAAAAATCAAATCAAAATCTACTCATTTATTGCATCCACGGTGAAACAAAGTCCTCCGGGTCAGGTAGTTATGGATAAAACCTTATCTTGGGTAACACACCTGAGAAATCTGAACAGGAAGACATTTGCATCTATAGGATCCTTGCGCTGTTTACGTTCATTACTACCCATTCCTACCAAAATTAAGCTCGCACAGCTGTCCTGAATTGGATTATGAAGTGTGTATCTTATAATCTGAAAGGAAGTAATTAAAGACGGTATCGGTATCGGTTGTTTTCTGGTCTTATTTTCCCTTTTTTCGTATTTAAGGTTGTATTTGTCCGTTCTCTAGGACTCTCCCGTGCTCAGCGAAGCCCTAATAGCTTACTGGATTAAGGACGGACTAATGAATAAGTCGGCGCAAGTTAACGTGTATTTCACTTTAATACGAAATAAATTTTCTTTCTAATCTATACTAGTATATACTTTGACGTGAAAATACTATTTCCACTGGATTTGCTACTTATTTTAACTTTTCTGTAAGGTAAGGTAAGTAGCAGCTCAAAAGAAAAGCTGCAGGTATGCTGATACGCAGGTTTCCTCAGTTTACCTGTATATATAAGGACGGATTTCCCCATATTTTATTGAATAATTATTTGAAAATATTTAACGACGCTGTTGTGGTGGTGAATTGCCTTTTACTACTTTTACTACATATTAGATTGAATCCTCACTTACTATCAGGTCGAAGGCATTCCAAAACGTTCTTGGATGCAGTAAAACCAGGCTTCGCGAAAGGTTTAAAAAACCTCAGTAGAAGATAGGTAAGGTATGTGGCAATAGCAACGGGCCACTACAGTACAAAGGCTATATTAAAAACCATGGGCATTGCGGAAGACTACTTGCAGAGCCTTCAATGAGAAGAAGAAACAATAAGGCAGCTACTGTGCGAATGCAATGGCTTAGCCAGGATGAGTCTGTTTGGAGTGGCCTATCCGAAACCAGATGACTTTAATGGCTCCAACCTAAAAGCCTACTCTTAAACTTTTGGAATGGGTGTTTGAGCACATTTAGGGGAGACGAGGGTCGAAGTGCATCCACTGCCTCAGTGCCCCACCGCGACATAATAATATCAGGTCTGATCACAGTTGAGTCTAAGTTGCAAAAGTCCAGTGATGGTTATATGGTTGGTTATATAACCTTGGTAGTTTGGACTCGTAGAGAGAATGAACGAAAGGAGACTGACAAAAAAGATTTATGACTCAAGTATGAATGGGAAAGTTGGAAGGGGAAGACTAAGGACCAAATCCAGGACATTCTAAATAAGGGTCAGTTCAAGAGTACTCTAACCCAACGAACTCGTATGGACGGTTTAATGAGATTGAAAGAAGCGAAGGAGACATGCAAGGATCGTGGCAAATGGAAGGACGTGGTCTTTGCCTATCCCGAAGGTAACGAGGCGTTGTGCTATTTATGTATGTATTCCACAAGCGTGTACCGTAAAGGAACCCTTAAAAAACTTTGCGTTGTGGTTTTCGTCGTTATTTTATTTGAATACCTTAGTGTTATCCTATACCCGCATTACATATATACAGACAGACGCAACAGAGAACTTTGTTTTATATTATATCTTTAGTAGATACCGATCTCGTGGCAGTGGAGACTACTAAGTGAGACTTATTTTATTACATTGACATTTTAAAATTCGTTTTATCTTCTGAATGGAATGTACGATTTTAATAAAATATCATTTAATAGGATACGGGTAAATACAGAGATCTGAATAATATGGTTTGATTTTTTAAAATGATGAAGTGGTCATAGTGGTATAACTACAGTAGTTGGACATATGGTGTTGTTGACTTTTTTGTAGATATTAATACGTTCTATGATTTTGTAGAACATTTTTTTGTTCTATCATCAATAGTTTCAGCAGTGAACGCGATGATAGAATTTTTGTGACCAATTTTTTCGTACCTTGGGTTACGTTAATGCACATTTATTAGCCTAACTGCCTTGAATGGTCTAGTGGTTAGCATGTTCGGCCACAGACATGAGGTCCTGGGTTCGAGTCCCGGGTCAGGCCAATTCGATATCGATATTGAGTTTTCTATTAAGATTTTCTCAATATTTGCCGTCGATCCTGCGCCCGATCTCTCTCCGGTTGTGTCGGGTTCCCGTCACATCGGACGATGAGAGTGAAGGAATAGAGAGTGCACTTGTGTATTATGCCTGCCAATCCGCAGTGGAGCAGCGTGGTGGTACTTTACTTACATTTATTAGGGTTCAGTAGTACTTACATATAAAAACACAATTGTTTGCTCCTTATAATATTAGTTTAGATAGTTAACAGACAGACTCAAATTTTATTTATAGCTTATTGTGTCTACATGTTGTGTTGCGTAGGAGTGCACTCGGTAAGCGATGTTATGTCGCGACACAATGCCTTTAGTCATCGATTCGATCACTATTCAATTTAGAAATAAGTGAAAAACGACAAAAAAAAACCTGCGAAACTGTCGTCTTCGTTGTATAACATGATAGGCGAAGGATAAAACACCTTATGCTGTGTGCACTTTAGGGCGTTATTATATCACTTAGAAAACGTAGGGTTGTCAAAGATTTCGGTAAAAATATAAGCTAAAAAAAGATTCTGGAATTTCATGTGGAGTAAATAACTACATTGTCACTACATCCGGTTTAACGCTATTTCCTAAATTCTCAAATTTAATAAACACTTGTTTAGTCGTCGTTTTCATGACGACTGTGATTGGTGGACTTATTTTCTTTGAGTGGGGCGTTTGGTATAAGAAAGGAAGCACAGGAGAATGAAGGGTTATTCGCCTAGTGACAGTTCTTACTTTGTATTGTGTTCTAAGTCAATCAAAGTATGTATGTAATATAATAATGAAGAATCTGAGTATAGTATTACTTAACCTGCAAATCTGTGAGCGACTCTAAAGTTATTATTGTCCCATATCCCAAGGCTTCTCGTTTATAAGAAGCTAATTTCCAAATCAAACTTCTTTGTTCAATATTCGATTTACAGTACATCAATAGTTTGTTATCATCAAAATCCATATGTATATTGATATCCATCAGTGACTGAAGACGAACCTCTTCGAACAGTGCGTGTTGCCAGTGTTGACCTACGGCTCCGAAACGTGGTCGCTGACTATGGGCCTCATTCGAAAGCTCAGATTTACTCAGCGTGCGATGGAGAGGGCTATGCTCAGAGTTTCTCTACGCGATCAGACCAGAAATGAGGAGATCCGTAGCAGAACCAACATAGCCCTACGAATCGCAAACCTGAAGTAACAATGGTCAGTGCACATAGTCCGACCGACCAATGGACGCTGGGGCCCGAAGGTGCTGGAGTGGCGATCCCGCACCGGGCTGCGCAGTGTATGGAGACCCCCCCCCCCCCACAAGGTAGACCGTTGACATAAAGAGGTAGCTGCTGGAACCAAACTTTTCGTGAGACCTATGTCCAGCAGTGGACGTCCATCGGTTGAAACGACGATAAGATATAATTCAATATATATTTCGACGGTAATCATATGACTGATGATTTAATAAAGAATGATTTGTAACCTAAATGAAAAGGGGTACTTTCGCGTTCTGCTCTCAGAAGCGCCCATAAGAAACTCAGTCTTATGTAGTTGTGGGAATATTAAACTAACTGATTCGACATTAGATTATGGTAAGTAGTAACCTATCCCACTTCTGGTCACAGGCCTCTTTAATCATAGGAGAGACGGCTTTTAGAACATAGACTCACCACATACAGGTAGGCTACATATACTTTAGATTTACTACAGGAATATGCACGATTCCTCGCGATATCCTTCATTGAAAAGCAAAATGATGGATTGAAAGGCAATCAGGGACTTAAGTTTCTTTTTTATACAGAGCTCATTCAGATTCATACCTGAGATTCAAACCTACGATTGCTCTAAACGAGAATCCATGTGTCTCATCAGTAGGCCATCGTGAATTTTTACCGATGATGGCTTACGTATAATTAGTTCGTTTTAATACAGCTGTGTCACTAAGGCGTTAAATAATGCATAAGATTGCAGTGTTTTATGGATTCAAACCATTTTCATTTCAAATTATTATGGTTGCTGTTATATAAGCAAGTATGAGCCTCAGAATTATGAATAACAATTGCTCATAAATAAAGTCTCTGGTTATGGTTCTATGAAATATAACGCGTTATTTACAGGGCTTTGTCATTACAATATATTGTGATTTCACTCAAAATTATCGGCTACAATTAGGAAAGAATATATCAAAATAGACTGCAAGAATTTCTATTGCAAATCGCACTTTAATTCTAGACTGTAATACTTTTAACAAATACCAAACCAATGTGTAACTTTTGATGCAGGTGACCGACTATATTATTTCCCTATTGATCACAAATTTGTATCTATAATTGAGTAAGTTTAAATAACTTATATCTACGATGATACAGGTATTCCGTTGTATATGGTACCCAATTTTATTCTATAATAGTGAGGGGGACAGAAGCAAACTACTTGCAAATGATATACAATTACGAATCACATCTAATCTAATTTAGATTTCTAAACAATCTCTAGTTCTTATAAACGCTTTCAATTTCTATAATTGAGAAAGAACACTTCGACAGTGATATACAATAGCGAATCACACGTGAATGTAGCACTTAAAAAGAGTTAAAAACAACTATGACAAGGTCACCTATAAAATTCCCGCTTTCTTGATCGTCCCAAACTGCACCCTGAGGAACTGGTGGTAAAATGGTGAGTCCACCCTTCCAGCTAACATTCTCAAAATGCAGTTTGTGCTGGAGCCCAACCTCGACTTCTAGGACGTCAATCATTTCCTTTGCAAGCCAAAAAAATCATCAGTCCTTGCCTCTGCAAACATAGTTGGTGCCGCGCAAAATTTTGGCAGGCCGAACAGCATTCTGAATGCCTTGTACTGTACCCTAAATGAGTCCAGTATCTTCTGGCCGTAATTGGTCCAAAGGCTCCCAGTTTAGAAGGTCTGGCAAAATGCTTTAAAAACGTAATTTTAACCTCCTTGCTACACCGGGAAAACCTTCTAACCAGGAGTAGAAAACATGCAAACGATAAGCGAATCACACTCTAATATCGATAAACAATCTTTTGTTCTGACAAACCTAGTTGACTGTTGTATAAATTTAGTACACGATTTCAATTCCTATATTTGAGAAAAGACAGTTCGAAAACGATAGACAATTTCGAATCACACGTGAATTTAGCACTTAATATTCGGTTGTACTTCTGACACAAGTATTCCATGATGTTATATCACTATTGCACCCATGCAAATGGTAAACAATTCCGAATCACACTCTAGTTTCTAATCAATATCTAGTTCTAACAAACCTGTCTGCTATGTTACTGTAGTATAATTTTAGTATACAATTTCAATCTCTATTATTGAGAAAGTCTTTATTTATTTTTATTCGGGAAAAAACAATTCACTTAAATAATAATATGGATGTTTATTTAAAACTAACACATACATCAGTAAAGTTTCCACTATCAACTAAAACATAACATTATTGTTCAATCATCCTAATTTTTATATTGGTCTACTAAGCTGGTAAGATGTAATATTTCTTATAACTAAGACTTTCCATCATGAAATACGTCTATATCATTGAATCTTACAAGAACATAAAATAAACAAGATTTTTGGCCTATTATATTACAAAAAGGAACTTTGAATAATTTTTACACAGTCGAGGACCTATAAAAGTGAATTTGCTTTGGACGTAAAGTGAACCAGTCTTATTTCAGGATTTTGTATAAAAACAATCTCAGTCGTTGGATTTGCTAGTGAAAGAATATAATATATAGAATTGTCCAATCACACATAAATTCAGCACTTATTTCACTGTACTTTCAGCAAATTAGCAACCTTGTCTACGATGTTTGTAGCAACCAATTTTAATCTGTATTAGTTGCGTGTAATGTTTAATCTCCATCTCCCACCAATAAGGTGGGAGACAGGAGCAAAAAACATGCAATGCAGTGCAAATGATATACAATTCCGAATCAAACTCTTATTTCGATTTTTAAACACTGCTCTAGTTATTACAAACTTATGTTCGTTAAGTACACAATTTGATTGCGAAAGCACTGGTCGAAATCGATATACAATTGCAAATCACGCGTAAATATAACACTTATTATTCGGATGTACTTCAGTGAATTAGCAACCTCGTCTACGATGTTTGATGTCACCCAGGTTTAATCTGTATTAGTAGGGGACAGGAGCTAAAAACACGCAAATGATAAACAATTCCGAATCACACCCTAATTTTGATTTACAAACAATCTGTTGGTGTGACAAAACTGTTCTGATACAGTGGTGCGAGTACTCGCTTTGCTAGCGGAGGTCCCGGGTTTGATCCCCGGCATGATGAATTCAGGAAATTGTATTTTCTAATTTGTCTTAGTCTGGACCATAAGGAGTATATCGCCTCTTGCCAGATTATCACGCTTCCATCTTAGACTGTATCACCACTTACCATCAGATGAGATCGCAGTCGAGCGCTAAACTGTCAGCAATATAAAAAAGAAAACTTGTTGACTGTTGTATAATTTAAATCGCGAATCACGCGTAAATTTAGAACGTATCATTCGGTTGTTCTTTCAGCAAATTGGCAACCCTGTCTGCGTTGTTTGATACAGGTATTCCATTATATTATATCGCTGTTGCACACGATTTTAATCTTTATAATTAGGTGGGGACAGGTCATAATGGCGTGCAGGTTGTCGCTTCTGTATATCAGGTGTGCGCGTCAGCCTTCGCGGTCGGGGCGCAGCGCGAACGCATCCCCGCGGCGTAACGACGGTTCAGTTCAAACTGTACCGGCGCGTCCGGCAGACGCGGCTACATCGCCGCACTCACCTCTCTGTAAAACCTGTATTAAGCAGTGTGTGTGTGTGTTTGTGACCGTGACTTTTGTACCGGTGCTACATCCGATTCAGCAAAATGGTTGCCGGCGGCAAACAGGTACGACTTTTGTTACATAACGCCTCAAAGGACAATGTCAAACGACGGTTACATAACGTTGCATATCCTTAGACTCTATCGATATAAAAATGTACAATTGTGGGCCAAAATGAAAAAAAAAATCAAGTAGTTTCTGTAATAGAGCCGCTTTACTACTCACATTTAACGCTAATTACTAATGATACATAGGATCTTCAGGTAGAACATTCTCGAAGACGTTCGTAGGCTTAACGCAAATGTAATCCGCCATTAAATTGTTTTTATGTGGTGAATTAGCGTGCGCAATTCGCACAATTTACCTTAGCAACAGCGTCGTAGTAAATGTTACATAAAAACCTTAGGACTTCTAAGACAGAAACTTCAAATTGGATGCCATTTTTTATTGCATATAAAACTCATTTGCATGTTCTATAGATATGTTAATTATAATTTCCAGCGTCGATGTGTTTAGACGTATGTTAAATTCGTAATTTGCGATGATGTCATCTCCACGTCAACCCATCACCATGATGGGTCTGTACTCGGTAAAGATTTTCATATTTGCTTTGTTGAACGCAAACGGTTTTAACCGTCTTTTTATCCCTATCCTTATCTTCGCCATTGGAGTGAACGGGACAGAGATGCCCTACCTCGATAAAGCGCCCGCGCTTTCGATTTTTGGTTTCATTACTTTTGTTTTCATATCAAAGGAATTCATATAAAGTCTGCTGTTTCGACGTACAAGGTATTTGCATTCAAACGGGTTCTTAATATCCCTGTCTGCTTATTTTATCGCAATAATTATAGAAACGCTTGGTTTACGAGCACCTCAAAATATAAGTTGATTAATTTTAAAGTATTTTTTGGCGAAACTGATTTAATCTTAGCATCTCTGCAAAATACGTTTGTTGTAAAAACATCTTCTGAGCCATAATGAATTAGAACGAAACTAGACTTTTTCGTAACGAAGTTGCCTAAAACAGTCCTCTATCTGTACACTTGGCAACATTTAATGGAAATTTAAATGAAATAGGCTGAATCATATGTAACCTTCGTAATTTAATAAGTTTGCCGCAATATTATTTGAATAAAACGACGCCCAGTACATCTTCCCCTCCATACGAACATATGTTAATAGACCCTATAATCAATTCGCTTCAGACAGGTGCAAGGGGTTATAATGATGACTCCCTAAAAGCAGACGGTTTTAGGAATATTAGCAATCATGCCCTTATTTCGCTTTGCCTTAGGAAGTCATTAACTTTTGGAATTTTTCGTTGTGACTTCGGAAGACTGAAGGGTATGTTACAAAATTTCTTGGGTTGAATAATTACTATATAGCAAGAAGGTTTTTAAATAAATGCGTTAGAGATGAGAGCGTAAGAAATAGTGTGATAAGAGAACGTTGTGGTGTAAAAGAAGATGTAGTCACTAAATTTGAGAAAGGTATGCTTATATGGTTTGGGTATGAATGAAAGGAGACTGACAAAAAGGATTTATGCTTCAAGAGTGAATGGGAATGTTCCTGGACCAAATCCAGGACATTTTAAATAAGGGCCAGGTCAAGAGTACTTTAAACCGACGAACTTGTATGAAAGGTTTAATGAGAACGAAAGAAGCGAAGGAGATATGCAAGGATCATGGCAAGTGGAAAGACGTGGTTTGGACCCCTCTGGGAATGAGTGATGCTATGTATATATATATATAGGTTTTTAAATGGGATTTGATAGCTTTTAACAAGCCCTACAGTATTTGTGTCAATAGCAATTTTTACATTCAAGTTCGTGTGACCCTCGGCAGCAGCCAGGTTATAATAATAATTGATTAACACTTTAAATTACACACTGACGTGATAAGAAATATTGCTTTGTGTGCCAGATGAGAATATTACCATTTAACACTACATACCTGATTGTGCATGCTGGAGTGTTGGTGCCAACACTTATGTATGGTAGTGAAAGTTGTGTATGGCAGAAGAATCACAAAAGTAAAATAAATGCGGCAGAGATGAGAGCGTTGAGAAGCATGAGTGGATTAAAATTGAGTGACAGAGTAAGAAATAGTGTGATAAGAGAACGTTGTGGCATATAAGAAGACGTAGTGACTAAAATTGAGAAAGGTATGCTTAAATGGTTTGGGCATGTAGAGAGAATGAACGAAAGGAGACTGACAAAAAGGATTTATGAGTCAAGAGTGAATGCGAAAGTTGGAAGGGGAAGACCAAGGCGAACGTTCCTGGACCAAATCCAGGACATTTTAAATAACGGCCAGGTCAAGAGTACTCTAAACCGACGAACTTGTATGAAAGGTTTAATGAGAATGAAAGAAGCGAAGGAGATATGCAAGGATCGTGGCAAGTGGAAGGATGTTGTCTCTGCCTACCCCTATGGGAATGAGGCGTGATGCTATGTATGTATGTATGTACCTGATTGTGGAGGCCTCTTTTTCCATTTTTTTTCACGCTGGGAAATGCATTTACGCACTCGGTTCAGACAAAAATCTAATCGGGAGTGTATGTCCAGCGATACCCTTTGGTAGAGCATCAGGGGATCTGTAGACGCAATATACCTTGTTACTCCGGAAGACTTGCGCTGGGAAACTTAGGAAGAAACTCCTGCGTCGGAGAAGAGTAGTGTCTGTAGCGTCCTCCCAAGGCAAAGGCCTTTCAGTAGTTACTTTAATAGGCTCCTATTTTACGTATTTTTTTCTATAGTGGCATTTGGATATACCGACCCACCATATGATATTAAAGTTTCAACGTTAACCTATAAAAATACCGTACCAAATAATCAACAAATACAAGTGTTTGTAATTATCGGACTCCTTCGTCCGCGTCATAGATTAATAAAGGTTATAAATTCCATTGTAGTAGGCTGTTATCACTGAATTATAGAATTTTGTCAGTCACCTACATTTCACGTATGAATGCCGTGAATTATTATGAATGTTATCTTATCGAGCTATTGCCCCGCCATAACTGATCAACTACTGACAAGGCAATTAGTCTTTTTGAAATCACAAAGCTGTGGGTAGATAATAACGTAGTAAAATAACTCTCCAGTGAAAACTTGGTCCCATGTCTCATTTAGGTTATAAAACGTATATATCGTTGCAAGAAGATGAGATTTAGCATTGATTTTCTTTAACATATTTCCTCTAGTTTTCTGCCTAATAATAAATGATTTCCCTAGATTTTATCGGATAATTAGCACATTCAGTAAGCTCCACACTTAACTTGTTTTTGTCGCTGCGAGATGGTTTTACGCACGCTGGATGGAGGATACACTTCCATCCAGGAGTGTGAGAGTCATTGTTCAAAAGAATACCGACTAAAACCCAGTGGAACCATTTTTATCCGAGTGTTGGACACTAGCTTTGGCGCCCCGGATGAATCAGACTCAAAAGATTAAGAACGGGGAAGCAGGCGGGCATAATTGCGCCGTCTGACACCTTCCCTCCTCCAGCGGATAGGAGATTAGAATGGAAATATACGTCACTAGATCTAAGAGAAAATAGAGTTAGTTAAGGGCTTAAAATAAATATATCTTGACAAGGCAACTAATCCTTAAATTATAAGGTTTGGGGTAGATAACTCAAGTCGTGCTATAGTAAGGACAGACACTTACACAAATGTTACAAATGCCGGCGTAGTCGAGGTTCACGTCACCAGGACGTGGATTCAACGCACTCACCTGGGGGCGCTTCTATTTTTTAGTCGGTTTCAGGTATTAATGTGATAACGTCGTTCCAAGCCGAGGCTCGGTCTCACAGGAGACGCCCTTGGAACGGCGTTTCCCCGGAGAGCGAGCCCTTTCACGGCTCCTCCCTAAGAGCCCATCCTTCTTCCGGTTACGCTGTAAAAGCCAGTAGGGTTAACAGCTAAACACATTCTGAACTTAGTCAATAACATGACCAGAAGCAGTATCACCATTTGGATCATTCAATGGAAAAACTATTGGAAATGCAACCTCATCTACGCGACCTTTCAAAAAAGTTAAAATTCAAGATGCTGCCAAGTTAGTTTTATATGCTTCTGGAAGGACGTCAATTTGGTATAACATCTTCGCCTTATTAGAACTGTCCATTAGATATCATCAGAACCTTTAGTTTACTGCCTAATAATGAAGAGGTTTCCGTAGATTTTCTCGGATGTCCTGGTACATTCAGAGAGAGTTATACCACCTGCTTTAGAAACTTAAAATTACACATTTCTGGAGCATAATATTTTTTCTACAAATACTTTGACGTATTTTTATTGTAAAATATCTAAAGTAAATCTGAGAAAACCCAATAAATGCGTCGTTGAGCAATTATATTAAATGAAGTCATCTGGATTTCATTTTTGTAAGTACTGCCCTAACTTTATACAACATTCATGGTGTTAATACTATCTAGATGTCTTGGTTATTGGCTATAAGAAAAATTAACTATATTAATATAATCATAAGTAAAGTAAGTAGCAGCCCATTAACGTCCCACCGCTGGGCACAGGCCTCTTCACTTTAAGTAGCGAGGGTTTTTATAGCATAGACCCACCATGCTGCTCTACTGCGGATCGGCATTAGCAGGCATCACGAAGATGTGCAGCCTTTTTATGCTAACTCGTATGGAGATTAGTTAGTTTTCATATTTAGAAATAACATGTGGCATTTTAATTTGCCACTCGTCATTTCATTGTTTAATATACTATTTTTCATCTAAGAGGAATATTTCATAAATTCTCTTTTCTAAATTTTAAATGCACAAACGAAATATAATTAATAATCTCTAACATTGTCAAAAATACATGGCATGTTTATTTACAGTTCGTCATTTGAGATTTCAATAAATTATTTGTAAAAAAAACTAAGTAGCAGCCCATTAACGTCCCACTGCTGGGCACAGGCCTCCTCACTCCGAGGAACGAGGGTTTTTAGATCATAGACCCACCACGCTGCTCCACTGCGGATTGGTAGGCATAGTACACAAGTGCACTCTCATAGTCCGATGTGACGGGAATCCGACACGACCGGGGAGAGATCAGGCCCAGGACCGACGTCTTAACGTGCTCTCCGAGGCACGGGGTAGATCACACCGCCAACTTCCCAACTTCTGGCAAATATTGAGAAAATCTTAATAGAAAACTCAATATTGGTTTTTGAATTGACCCGGGACTCGAACCCAGGACCTCATGTCTGTAGTCGAACATGCTAACCACTAGACCAATGAGGCAATATAATCATACGTCATTATTTTACCTTTGAAATTAATTATAAATTCAGATTTATACGAATAATTTATTCTAATCTCATATATTGTAAAGGCAGAATGAATTATTACAGCTTCCTGATGTGTTTTTAAAAAAAAGGTATGGTTCGTCACCTTGGCTTTGTTTGATTGTCACGAGTTGGGTTTTGAGGGTTTCGCTGACGTATTAGTAAAACGGGAAAAAGGATTTTGCAAAGCTTCCGTCGTGTGCGCTGCAGAAAAACTTCTGTTCCTTCTAAAATCTCCAAAAGAAAAGTTCTAGATTTATTGTGTAAGAGGCTGCCTTATACATTTGCTCTGATACTCTTGAATGAGATCGACAAAGGCAGTTCGACGAGGAGGTAAGAGACGTTAAAATAAACACTTTTTACCACCAGGCCTCCTACTAAAGGGAGAAACATCTGCAGCTCCTTCATTATCCTTTTCGTGTGCCTCCTTCAATGAGATGATGACAGCCTGACATCAAATACAAAATCAAAATATTCAAGTAGGCTTAAAAAGCGCTTTTGATTCGTTAGTAGTCTGTCAATTGGTAATAAATCTACCACTCTTTCGGAAAGTTGATTCCGCTGAGAAGAAACCGACAAGAAACTCAACGGTTACTCCTTTAAATATAGTTTTATGTACGTTACAATGTGTTTAACTTTCATGAGCAACTGGAATCAAGTCCATATATCTTCGTCACTTAAATAATCTTCAACATTTCTTGAAACTATGTGGAGGCAAACTCAGAAGGGATTCGGGTGTCTTATTAAAAATGCGTATGCTCAATCCGTTAAATGATTTCTGAACCTTCTTCACTCTAAAATATGGTATTACGAGTTTATTTTTATTTCTATTTATTTTTCAAAATATATTGCGACGGTACTGTGAAAATTGATTTGATACTGTGGGAAGACCAAAGTCTTTGAATAGTGCGTGTTGCCAGTGATGACATACGGTTCTGAGACGTGGTCGCTGACTATGGGCCTCATGCAGAAGCTCGGAGTCACTCAGCGTGCGATGGAGAGGGCTATGCTCGGAGTTTCTCTACGTAATCGAATCAAAACTGAAGAGATCCGTAGTAGTAGTCCAACGGACCGATAAACGTTGGGATCCGAAGGTGCTGGAGTGGTGAACCCGCATCGGACGGCGCAGTGTAGGCAGACCATCCACAAGGTGGACCGACGTCATCAAAAGGGTCGCCGGTAGCCGCTGGAGCCAGGCATTATATATTTCATCCTACCCTACTGCCAAACATTGCATCTTGTTATTCTTGGCAGTGAGAGATTCACCTCCTACCAGCAAACACTCAGTATATCGACATGGTTCCCAAGTATACCTCGTTTGGCCACACGTCAATAGATTATTATATTTAATTTCATGTTTTCCTGGCTATTTTACCTCTTCAATAAATTAGTGCTTATCATTTTTTTGCTTGCTCATCAGTCTTATAAGATACATTCGACGACATTACGAGTTATAGAAACCTCAAGGTTTTTCCTACTCGGATTGTATTGCAAGCAAAAAAACGCTAAGCAAGCAAAAACAGTAATACGTGTTTCCGCTCGTCCCCTATCTTATTTATTCACATTAAATTAAATATCTTCAATAACCCTGTGTTTTTTTTTATTCTGCATCATACTAAAATCTATTTTTCATGGATATAAGTGAATTCAAACCTGTTACATTGTCTTAAATCCAGCCGATTCACTTTCTTTTTCAACGTTTGTGATGATATTCGTAATATATACAGTAAAAAAGCGAACTAAACAATTTTAATACAAGAAATAAAAACAAACTTGTCACGCAATTCAGCGTGAAATTATTTATCGGGTTCAGTATAGTCATTTACGTTGTGGTATAAAAGAAGATGTAGTGACTAAAATTGAGAAAGGTATGCTTAGATGGTTCGGGCACGAGAATGAATGAACGGAGACTGACAAAAAGGATTTATGAGTCATGAGCGAACGCGAAGTGTACTCTAAACCGACGACTTGCCACGATCCTTGCCTATCTCCTTTGCTTCTTTCATTCTCATTAAACCTTTGACCTGGCCCTTATTAAAAATGTCCAGGAACGTTAGCTTTGGTCTTCCCCTTCAAACTTTCGCATTCACTCTTGACTCATAAATCCTTTTTGTCAGTCTCCTCTCATTCATTCTCTCTACATGCCCAAACCACCTACGCATACCTTTCTCGATTTAAGTCACTACGTGTTCTTTTATACCACAACGTTCTCTTATCACACTATTTCTTACTCTGTCACTCAGTTTTAATCCACTCATGCTTCTCAACGCTCTCATCTCTACCTCATTTATTTTACTTTTGTGATTGTTCTGCCATACCCAACTTTCACTACCATACATAAGTGTTGGCACCAACACTCCAGCATGCACAGCCAGTCTAGCCCTTTGAGACACCATCTGGCTATTCATAAAGGCATGCAGAGCACCATTTACCATATTCCCTGCATTCACTCTCCTTTCGATATCACTTTCACATGTTCCATCTTTTGTAAATTTAGATCCCAAGTATACAAATTCTTTCACCTCTTCCACTTGTTCCCCATCTATCAAAATATTGCCATTCATCATAGATTCATCTCGTTCAAAAAGCATAACTTTCGTTTTGTTTACATTCACTTTCATTCCTTTCCCTTTCAAAGCTTCATTCATAATATTTAGCATCTCCTGAAGCTCGTTAGCGGATGACGCAAGTATTACTTGATCATCAGCGTAGAGTAAACATTTGATGAGTAATTCATTCATTCTTAACCCATACATACTTTCTTTTAAATCTGTCAAACATTTATCCATGAAAAGGTTGAACAGCCATGGTGACGCAACACATCCCTGTCGAACACCTCTTTCGACAGGAAACCACTCCGTGTACGCTCCGTTTATTCTGACACAGGCACTAGAACCCTCATAGAGAGACTTCAATGCTTGGATCAGACAACCGCTCACCCCATACGTAGATAACGTTGACCACAGCTCATTCCTCACCACTAGATCATAGGCCCAAATAAAAATATATATAAAAAAAAAACAATTTTTATGTGGCAATTTCTCAGGTTCATAAAATCAATGGTACTTATTTATAAATGGTCACGTTGCGCTTTCGTAATTTAGACGATTGTATTAAATGCGGATTTATCTACCTTTCAACGACCCACTGCTGGTCACAGACCTCCTCGCTCATAGAAGGGAGAGTTTTCAGAGAATAAACCCTTAACAGAAAACTCGATATCGATTTTAATTTCGCCCATCCCGAGATTCAAAGCCAGGACCTCATGTCTGCAGCTGAACAAGCTGATGCCTAGACCAATGATACAGCTATATATACATACTTATTCGCATAGGAGTAGGCGGAGACCACGCATAGGAGTAGGTTGGTTTAAAGCACTTTTGACTTAGCCCTTATTTAAAATGTGCTGGACTTGGTCCAGGAACGTTCGCCTTGGTCTTCTCCTTCCAACTTTCCCATTCACTCATAAATCCTTTGTCAGTCTACTTTTATTCATTCTTTCTGCGTGCCCAAACCATCTGAGTATACCTTACTCAATTTTAGTCACTACATCTTTTATACCACAGCTATAGGTCTAGTTAATAATTTATTGTCCTTGGAACACTACGTATTAAAAACCAAATATATTTAAATCCGAATTAATACAAATAAATTGACAACATTACCTCATGAAGACGATTTGGTTAACGGTGCAGTATTTTTTTTAAGTCAAAGCCAACATGGCGGATATCTTGTACTTACCTTAAAGGAAGGTCGATACGGAACCTTCAGTTATAATAAACAACAGAAACATATAATACATACGTAACACAAATAGCTGTAATGAGGAAAATTATTTGGAAGACTGCGCATTGTGTAGATAATTCGTTGTTAGGAGAACATCTTCTTTTTATTGCAAATCGTGATGTCGAAATGTTGGTACAGATATAGTCTAATACTGTTTTAGACTTGGTGGTGCTAACTTGGTGTAGAATGAATAATTACTTTGGTGGTCTGTATCATCATTTGCTATGAGGTAATTTACCTCGTCATGTTTACAAATGCTATGTCTTTTCATGGTTCAATGCTATAAAAACACTCTCTTCTATGAATGAGGAGGCCTGTGCCCAGCTGTGGGACGACAATGGGCTGCTACTTATTGCTTACTTGCTATGTAGACATCGCATCGGAATAACGTATACATTTTCGTTTAGTTGAATTTCTTTGCTTGAAACAACCCAAAGCCTCTCACTAGTCCAAAGCAAAACAAAGTGGAAATTATTTAACGTGGTCCTGGTGGGATTTGAACTTGGTTCCTTTGTTAACAAATCGCTCGTAACATCACGTTATTAAAACCAACAAAGCGTCTTTGCGTTTGGATTGGTGTAACTAGCAACTGCCGAACCCTACTATCTGTCCAAATGTAGCCTATTTTGAAAACAATCTCTTAAATTCTCCCTTTCGGAGAAAAAAATCAACATTGGCCGTCAGCCATTACGACAGTAAAACCGTCCAAAAATATGCTCATGACACTTCATGTTGTAAAACCATTAGAGATATATGAACTATTACTAGCTTATCTTCCCACCATCGGAGCGGGAATCCTTCCACCTTCGTGAACCTTCCGTCGTTGTCACCCGACACATCACACACGAGACGAATGCTCGAGTGATCCTCAGATTTCCCAGTAACGGATGAACAAGGTTTCGCTAGGTTTAAGTGACTATTGCGAGGTTTTCTTCCTCCCCCAGTCTTACACTTCAAATCATACAATATGGGTAGACAAATCTATTTCTCCACGAGAAAAAAGAAACTTACCAGCTTAACGCGCTTCCATCTTAGACTGTATCATCAATTGCCATCAGCTGAGTTTACAGTCAAATAGAAAGTGAAAGTCTCTTTGCAGATAAGCCAAGAGCAATATGGCGGCGTGTATGACTCGCTTCAGATGCAGCACTTGCAATCGTGATTAAATAAAAGCACACGAATGTTATAAGTAGCAGCCCATTGGCACAAGCCTCCTCACTCATAGGAGAGAGGATCTCTATTCCTTCTCTCTCATAGTCCGATGTGGCGGGAATCTGACTCGGGACCGACGGCTCAACGTGCTCTGCGAGTCACGGGAGTGGATCACACCGCCAAATTCCCAACTTCAGGCAAATATTGAGAAAATCTTAATAGAAAACTTAATATCTATTTTAATATATAATTCATGTCCTTAGCCAAATTTGCTAACCATTAGACCAATGAGGCAGTCCTTTTTTTATACTGCACCTTAATAGCACCGATGGCTCGTAGTGGCAGCGCTCATTCATAACACGTTGTACTTGAATTTAATTTGACGGTCGACATGCTCCGTGGCGATAGCGTTTCACTTCGTTTCACTTGCACTCTTCTTGGATTACTTGGCCGGTGTGCCAACGTTGCTTGGATACACACGAATGTGTATTAACATACAGTGTACGCTTAACATATTTTCTGATTTATTTTTTGATAACAACCCGGCTGTAGTATTTAATGATGCGATGCCCGAATGACCCTCAAACTTAAGAGGAAACTTTATAAGACGATCGTAAGACCTGTCGTCCTGTATGGATCAGAGTATAGGCCACCAAAGGGGAGAATGAAAGGAAATTTCATGCAGCGGATATTCGAAGAGGAATGAGTATATTAGAGGAAGTGTGAAAATTTACGACGAAAGAATAAATTTCATCCGCACAGCCTGGATGCGTGGCCTTCAGGCACGGTTCGATTTCGTCGATCCTTTTTCTCGCGTACGTGCAAGATGTGGAACGACCTCCCGCCAATGGTGTTCCCGCAAGGCTATGACCTAGATACTCTTAAGAGGCGGATAAATTCCTATCTCTTAGGTCGGCAACGCATCGGTGGTCCCTATGGTGCTGCAGGTGTCCATGGCCGGCGGTGATCACTCAACATCAGGTGACCCGCAAGCACGTTTGCCTTTTTTTTTTCGCTGGGAAATGCTTTTACGCACCCCGACTCTTAGTAAGAGTCGGGAGTGTGGGACTCACTGATGAGACAGAATACCCACTAAAACCCAGCGGTCCCACATCATCCTAAAGTAGGACACCAGCGGCTCGCTTGCGTAATCCAATATGGTGTCCCGGATGAAGCCGAATCAAGACTCAATCGAAAACAAAAACCCGAATCAAGGCTGTGGGACGAGGCGCGCAAATCCACGCCGTCTGCCGCCCAACCTTCGGCGACGTATAGCAGAGGCATCAGGAGCAACCTCCCGCTCCCTCTCATGCGCCTCCTTTAGTGCGATAACATTTTCGCAAAAGGAGGCGACGGCTCTCCACCCTGCTTCGCTAGCGACCATTGCGTGGGCAATACTAGTAAGTGAGAGGTCTCCGCCAATCAGCGACACCAAGAGATGCCGCTGTGATGCCCACGCCGAAGCTCGTTTGCCTGCCATGGCAATAAAAAAAAATAACTCCAGTTACCGAAAAGTTAGGAAGTGGAAGGCTATCCTGGTATGGACACGTCATGAGAAGGGAGGGTATTCATGTATGCAAGAGCACACTAAATATGATGGTAAGAGGGCAGGGCCGGGAGAGGGCGACTAAAAAGTGTGTATGGGCAGGATATGTGTGTAAGGGGTGTGAATGTAAAAATGACAGCTGATAGAGTGAAGTGGCGAAAGGAAACATGCTGTGCTACTGGGAAATGATGATGATGAATCCGACTGTAGTAAGTGATATAAGAAGCAAGTTGAACATCAGCGCATTCTATTTGTCAGAGCAATTGGCTAAGCTAACTCTGAGTTTTGTTCTTTTTAGCAGAGAAATGCTTTCACGCTGCTTGGAAGCAGGGAGTGTGGCACTAAAACCCAGTTGCACACTCCATTATCTTCAGTTGTAATTGTCTCGCGTGCTCATCCGCCCTGGCACATCTGGTTGAACAAACAAAGGAGGTTCAAGAAGTAGAAAAGAGCCCTTCTTAAAGACGCCTACCATCCAGCCTCTTCTTTCGAGGGGAGGGGGGAGGGCACTTATTTTTATAAATAGGTGCTCGTGTATCAGTGTAAAATTGTAGAAAGTGTAACTTCTTTGAAAAATATGACATTTACATACATACTTACATATACGTATCAATCGTAATATTATGTCCTTGATTTCGCAAACTTATAGTAAATATTATCCACACCATGACTTACTCTACTTAACTAAAGGATCCTTTAATTAATATTCCCACATACTTTAAGCCACATAAGTTCTAATAAAACATATAAAATATATTTATGTAAGTATGTTTGTATATATTATACTTATTTGTGTATATGTATGTCTGTATATATTATTCTTATCTGTTGTATACCACCTACCATAATTGCACTTATATTATCTTCTCACCCAAAGGTTGCCTGAAAGAAATCGCTACTGAGCGATAAGGCCACCTATTGTACCGCCCCCCCCCCCCACATTGTGTAACATAAGCAAAGTGATGTTGTAAATTTTTGGTGTACAAATAAAGAGTAATCTATCTATCTAAAACATATGAATACAATATATTATTATTATTAATAAATAAAATAAAACGTTATATACTAGGTAATTAATTAAAGGAAAAACGTATTTTTTTTATTATATTTGAATGAGGATATAACCGAAACTTTAACCGTATAAATATTCCATTATGAGCTTATATAAAAACATCGCAATTAGCTTCATTAAATACTCACATTCTTATATATTTTCTGAATGCTGGACAGATTTTGAAGAAGTTTATTCAGGTGAATTATTTAGAGTTTAAGTCGACAATTATATTCGGATTTCTCTATATTTTTACGAGATTAGGCACTGTTCAGATCACGTTGCAAGTGACACATCATAGTGCTGATGTAATAAATGAAATTAATAAATAAAAATAGTTTATTTCGTTAACTTTAGCAATTTACATATAAAAAGGTTGTAGCCTTCTTTTAAAGGTGGATTACCCCAGTGGCAAAAGACTGCTCTTGCGTAACAATAACATAAATAAAGAAAGCCAATAAAGAAAAATAATAAGGACAAGAAAATAACATAATAGCAGGCAGAGAGGCAGTTTGGAGGGTCTAGTTGGCGCAATGCTCACTAGCGAATGGAAGTGGAGGGCAGTGGACTCCTGGGAATCTGTTATTTCGCTGAAGGAGGCACATGAAAGGCAGAGGATTCTATAGACTCTTCTCCGGCGCAGGTGGTTGGGAGGTAGGAGGCGTAGATTTGCGCTGCACCTACCCCCTTCCTAAATTCCCAGCAGGAGTATCTCGGAGTACCAGTTTAGATTGCGTTAACAGATCCTCTGGTGGTCCACTAAAGGATGGGGTGGGTATCGCTGGGTTTTAGTGGTGTATTCTGGATTACTGTTAGCGAGTCCCACACTACCGTTCAGATTTCCGTCAGAGAAAAAAAAAGGCAGACACCACGTCCTTCCACTTACCACGATCCTTCCATATCTCCTTCGCTTCTTCCTTTCTCATTAAACCTTTCATACAAGTTCGTCGGTTTAGAGTACTCTTGACCTGGCCGTTATTTAAAATGTCCTGGATTTGGTCCAGGAACGTTCGCCTTGGTATTCCCCTTCCAGTTTTCCCATTCACTTTTGACTCATAAGTCATTTTTGTCAGTCTCCTTTCATTCATTCTCTCTACATGCCCAAAACATCTAAGCATACCTTTCTCAATTTTAGTCACTACATCTTCTTTTAATCCACAAATATTTATATATTTCTATTAAAATGATTTAAAGATTTTTCGTGTTATTTAGTCTGTTTTTTTTATCCAAATCTAATTCACCCAGGAAATGGATTTAACATGCATATAAATTTATCTTATCTTAAAGCAACGGTTCTCATCATTAACAAAATATCGTGAGAAACAGTGCCTCAATGCTATTTAATACAACTGAAGAAACTGGACAAATAGATTTTTTTGCAGGCTGATCCGCGGAACTTTGTCTGAATATCATTACAGTGTAGAAATGCCCGTTTAGTGAATTAATTATCGGATAGTAACGTTCTCTGTACTCGAAATTCAGAAGCCCACCTTGAGACAGTGGAATGTGGCGGAGCAGACTCGCCTAATGTTGCCTCCAAATCGCATTGAATCTCTTGCGTCGTTATCTTTTTAATAACAGTTTGCACTGCGTTTTTCTCCATTTTTGAGAACACGTTCCATCCCAACGCAAAAAAAAACGACTACATTCAGAAAAAACACTAGCATCTAAGATTTTTTTCCTTTATTAATATTACCACAGGCTAGACTGGCTGTGCATGCTGGAGTGTTGGTGCCAACACTTATGTATGGTAGTGAAAGTTGGGTATGGCAGGAGAATCACAGAAGTAAAATAAATGCGGTAGAGATGAGAGAGAGTAAGAAATAGTGTGATGAGAGAACGTTGTGGTACAAAAGAAGACGTAGTGACTAAAATTGAGAAAGGTATGCTTAGATGGTTTGGGCATGTAGAGAGAATGAGTGAAAGGAGACTGACAAAAAGGATTTATGAGTCAAGAGTGAATGCGAAAGTTGGAAGGGGAAGACCAAGGCGAACGTTCCTGGACCAAATCCAGGACATTTTAAATAACGGCCAGGTCAAGAGTACTCTAAACCGACGAACTTGTATGAAAGGTTTAATGAGATTGAAAGAAGCGAAGGAGATATGCAAGGATCGTGGCAAGTGGAAGGATGTTGTCTCTGCCTACCCCTATGGGAATGAGGCGTAATGCTATGTATGTATGTATGTTAATATTTCAAATATGTATCTGAGCTATACCTGCCTATATTTAAGTTTTTTCTTACCAAGGGGTGTCTTTCTCACTATTTTTGATCCTTCCTCGTACTTTGGTTAACAGATGTCATCTTACATCTTTTGGTGTATATATCTCAGTAATAGGAATAGATATATCTTATCCAAAACAGATTTCTGTAGAACTACTTTTGTTCTAAACCAGTACTGCTCACAATCCCATTATTTGTATAATATAATTAATAAAAAACTAAATAAATACTTATTACCATTAAATTAACTGCCTCATTGGTCTAATGGTATACAGGCATGAGGTCCTGGGTTCGAGTCCCTGGTCGAGCCAATTCTAAAATCAATATTGAGTTTTCTATTAAGATTTTCTCAATATTTGCCCGAAGTTGGGGAGCTGGCGATGTGATCCACCCTCGTGCCTCGGAGAGCACGTTAAGCTGTCGGTCCTGCGCCTGATCTCTCTCCGGTCGTATCGGATTCCCGTCACATCGGACTATGAGAGTGAAGGAATAGAGAGTACACTTGTTTACTATACCAAAGGGGAGAATGAAAGGAAATAGCATGCAGCGGAAATTCGAAGGGGAATGAGTATATTAGAGGAAGTGTAAAAGTACCACCAGTGACCGAGAAGTTAAGGAGTGGAAGGCTTTCCTGGTAAGGGATGTCATGAAAAGGGAGGATAGCCATGTATGCAAGAGGGCCCTAAATATAATGGTAACTGGCAGGGCCAGGAGACGGTGACCAAAAAAGTGTGGATGAACTGTGTGAAAGAGGATATGTATGTAAGGGGTGTGAATGAAGAAATTACAGCGGATAGAGTGAAGTGGCGAAAGGAAACATGCTGTACCGACTTCACTTAGTGGGATAAGGCAAGAAAATGATGATTTTAATGTATTTATTGCAGACTTTAATTGAGTTTACTACGATGAGGCCTTATTCGAAAGCTCAGAGTCACTCAGCGTGCGATGGAGAGGGCTATGCTCGGAGTTTCTCTACGCGATCAAATCAGAAATGAGGAGATCCGTAGCAGAACCAAAGTCACCGACATAGCCCTACGANCAGCAGTGGACGTCTATCGGTTGAAGTGATGTCGACGACTACGATGAGTACTGTTTCCTGCCATATTAGTGTCACGGCTCGTCATTTGCAATAATATCCATGGAAAATTGGCGTAGTGTTCTCATGGCCGACGGTACTTCATTGTGAGATGCGCGTCTGTTTATGTCGCTAGTTAATCCGTTGCCATGCAAATATGAATGAGCGAAACGATCTATTGTAACGATGCTTAACAATATATAACTTGAAAGCCTGTAACTTTTTTAAATCGAAATCAAAACATTTATTCGCTGAATATGGTAAACATAGTCCTCATATTCTACTTATTTAAGTTTGCGAAAGGTGTCTTTACATTATTAATCCAATAATTACAATTAACCATAATAACATTATATCGAACCAATTTTCAATTAAAATTACTACTATTAAATGATGTTAGTAAAGTGAACTTATATATTACATTACCTCTTAATAAATATAGTAACTTATTATTACTTATGGCTAATTTCCCTTTAAATAGGCATCAAAGGAGTAGAAAGATTTATTGATTAGAAAAGGAAATTGTGAGGCATATTCCCTTATATCTTTTGGTAATTTATTAAAAATTTTAATTGCCATTAAAAGTAAACACTTTTATTAAAAAAAAAACTTTTGTGATCGGGATATCGGAATCTGTCTTTACAACGTCCTCCCTTAAGCCTTTCGAAAAGGTTTTCATTGGTTTTTTAAAAAATAATGCTAATTCATATGTATATAAAGACGGCACAGTCAGAATATTTAATTTTTTAAAGTAGCTTTCGCTTTTTTAATTCCACTTAGCTTATTAGCTTATATATAATAAAAAAACAAATAGCTTATAATATTTGCTCCTACCCAGAACCATTCATTTGCCTTAACGGGGTTGTGTTGGCACGACATTTAGCTATTCAATTTACATATATATCGGAGAATAAGAGAGAACCGAGAAGCATAAAGCACAGGGGCGTAGGGTTCTCCGTCGACATCGTTATTAATTGGATCCATTATTTAATTTCTTATTCTGTGGGCGTTCATGGGTATTGTTGGTGCAATCAAACACTGTATTAATTAACTCGGTTTATAATGTTCAATCACTTAATGTTCCCGATATCAATTTACACAAACTCATTAACAATAATAGATAGGAACGCGACAGTTACAACAGTTGACTGTTCCGATCGAGCGCTACTCGACAACTGCCGAGTGACTCCCGTTGCACTGCCACCGTTGACTCTGTCCACGCCGATAGATGGCGCCAGCGTTCCACAGACATCTGCCCTCCGACATATATATAGTTTCATCTTTAGTAAAAAATGTGGTCAAATTTAACCGGAACAAAAATAATACGTGATTAAAAAACGCGACCTTTACACCTAGATTCCCGCCAAATGCCATAAAGAATTATAGTTGCGATCAGAAATTGTTGGTTGTCATGTCAAATGTCAAAAACAAATGAAGAAAAAGTATTCTTTTTAAATTTCATTTGATTTCTGAACGACGGAACAACCATGGAATGTTTGACAGATAGGAATAGTTTTTAAAGTTTTTACTATATTCCAAACATTTTGAAGTGAAACGCGTGAATGGCATCACGAAGATGTGCAGCGTTAAGCTAATTCCTTAGGAGGTTAGATAGTTTTCATTATTAGGAATAACATATGGCAATTTAATTTGCCACTCGTCATTTCATTGTTTAATATACTATTTTTCATCTAAGAGAAATATTTTATAAATTCTCTTTTCTAAATTTTAAATGCATAAACGAAATATAATTAATAATCTCTAACATTGTCAAAAATACGTGGCATGTTCATTTACAGTTCGTCATTTGAGATTTCAATAAATTATTTGTAAAAAAAACTAAGTAGCAGCCCATTAACGTCCCACTGCTGGGCACAGGGTTCCTCACTCATAGGAGAGAGGGTTTTAAGAGCATAGACCCACCAAGAACCCACCATCACTGCTCCACTGCGGATCGGCTGGCACAGTACACAAGAGTACTCTCTATTCCTTCACTCTCATAGTCCGATGTGACGGGAATCCGACACGACCGGAGAGAGATCAGGCGCAGGACCGACGGCTTAACGTGCACTCCGAGGTACGGGGGTGGATCACACCGCCAACTTCCCAACTTCGGGCAAATATTGAGAAAATCTTAATAGAAAACTCAATGATTTTTGAATTGGCCCGACCTGACACTTAAACCCAGGATCTCATGTCTGTAGTCGAACATGCTAACCACTAGACCAATGAGGCAGTGTTTTTAATTAATAACAATTATATTAATAAATTCCTAATATATCTTCCTTTTTCCCCACTCTTGGAAATCTAGTTTTTTAAATATAAACAAGACATTTTCTTTTTCGCTGGGAAATGCTTTATGCACGGATGAAGTGTAAACTTACATCCGGGAGTGTGGGACTCGCTGGTTGTACCAGGATACCCACTAAAACCCAGCGGAACCCTCTTCATCCAGATATTGGGGTCCGGATGTCCGCTGACGCATTCAGCTCTGGCGCCCCGGATGAATCCGACTTAAGGGTTTAGTTTAGTTGAGGGAGAGCAGGTGAGCAAAATTACGCCTTCTCCAGCGAGAGGGAATAGCATCTGCCATAACCTCCCTGCCAAAGAAGTTTCAATTCTGACAAGTGTACTTTGTACGCACGCACTTTTAACTTTTTTTTTCATATTTACTCATCATTAGTAGTTTTCGTAATAAGTAAAAGCTTGCTCGGAAAGAATTGAATGAAATAATCTCGTGATATGTATTTATGAAACAATTCTTATAAAAAAAATATTCAAAAACCGCGATATTTTATAACTAATCTCCATAGAAACTGATTATGAATATGATTCAATCAACATAATCACACAAATTATAGATCATTGAATGATAAGATAATAATGATAATCTATAGTACGAATTTCGGTCATGGCGCCTTTTTATTATAATGTACAGGTCTTCGTCTGGTAGTAAGAAACGATGGAATTTTAAGATGGCAATACGCTTTTTTTGGTGCTCATGGATATCACGGACGGAATTTTAGCAGCAAAAACGAAATGCATCCGCACTCCTGTCAGCGATATGTCCGCAGGGTTCCTCTCTCCGAATGCCTTCATTCCGGTAGCATGCCACCTGTTTTCCTTCGGAATCTCTCTATTGATCAATATAAGTAGTAGTAAGTAGCAGCCCATTAGCGTACCACTGCTGGGCACAGGCTTCCTCACTCATATGAGAGAGGGTTATTAGACCCACCACGCTGCTCCACTGCGGATTGGCAGGCATAGTACACAAGTGCATTCTCTATTACTTCATCATGATTGGAGAGAGATCAGGCGCAGGACTGACGACTTAACGTGCTCTCCGAGGCACGGGAGTGGATTACACCGCCAACTTCACAACTTCGGACAAATATCGAGAAAATCTTAATAGAAAACTCAATATTGATTTTTGAATTGGCCCGACCCGGCACTCGAACCCAGGACCTCAAGTCTGTAGTTGAACATGCTAACCACTAGACCAATGAGACAGTCATCATTGATCAATATATCTCGCACCTAATGCTGAGTCAATGCCGACGAATGAGATCTCCGTCTCTAACGAGCATCTACCCTTCGCCCGTATGCTGCTACCAATACCTCGGCATTTAGCTCTCAAGGTACAGTGCTGGTCAACACGCAGCTACCTACCATGCGATAGTACGATCTTTGATCTCCATACTCGAGACCTCGATTCGGCACCATTTGCTCGATGTGAGATTAAAAAAATAGGACGTTGTGGTGTAAAAGAAGAAAAATATGCTTAGATGGATTAGATGGATATGAGTCAAGAGCGAATGGGAAAGTTGCAAGGGGAAGACCAAAGCGAATGTTCCTGGACGAAATCCAGGATATTTTAAATAAGGAACAGGTCAAGAGTACTCTAAACCGACGAAGTTGTATGAAAGGTTTAATGAGGACGAAAGAAGCGTAGGAGATTTGCAAGGATCGTGGCAAGTGGAAAGACGTGGTCTCTGTCTACCCCGAAGGGAATGAGGCGTGACTAGTGTAGGTGCTCTCCGGCATCCATGCTAACCCTGCTGCGGCTGTGGTTCTCATGAGGCCTGGTGAGCTTTTGTAATTAAAAGAACTGGGCTTGTCTTAGTCAGTATGTCTTACATAGGTAGAGACTGCATGCGAACCGTTAATGTGTGGAGCTCTTTACACATTTTGTTTCTATTTCCTCACGCCCCAAGTGTGTGTCGTGTGAAACGTGTTAATTTTTAATTAGAACACTTAATAGAACCATGTTAAGTGATATCCGAGGAAGAAGTATTCACGAATAAGGATAAAGATTTATCTATTTATTTATATTATCTAGTAGCAACGTTGTTCGTAACTTTTCTAAAATAGACGTTGCCAAGTTCCTTTTAACATCCTCAGGCTGCAGTTTGGGCTGGATAGTAATAGTTATTATAATTAAATTGAGATTAGATTAGGAATAAGTTATGAATGTATCTTTGTTTAATTTAAAGTCAATTTTGTTTTAAAATCGTTTTCGTTTCGTAATATATTTTGTTTAACTTACGAGTCCCTATATAGATATTAATAGATTCGTATATACAAAATGTTTATTGACTATAGCGTGTATATATTTGTATGATGGTCATTTCCCCTGTGATTGGTACATAATAGAACGCCAATCATTGGATGTACTTTTTAGCGAATAAAATACCAGCCGATGTCGTTTACTTGTCACAGCAGTGCACGTTTGTCAGTCGCAGACTTCGTATAATAGATGACCAATTTGGTAAACACGTTCCTGCTGAACAACAGTTCGATCGCGATATATAATCCTCATCTGGTGACAAGTAGACGGCGGAGCGTTGGGTTGGAAGAATCTAGTGGCATTTTCATTTATCCTGAACCGGCAAATCTGAGTGACAGAGTAAGAAATGGTGTGACTAAAATTGAGAAAGGTATTCTTAGATGGTTTGGGCATGTAGAGAGAATGAATGAAAGGAGACTGACAAAAAGGATTTATGAGTCAAGAGTGAATGCAAAAGTTAGAAGGGGAAGACCAAGGCGAACGTTCCTGGACCAAATCCAGGACATTTTAAATAACGTCCAGGACAAGAGTACTCTAAACCGACGAACTTGTATGAAAGGTTTAATGAGAATGAAAGAAGCGAAGGAGATATGCAAGGATCGTGGCAAATGGAAGGATGTTGTCTCTGCCTACCCCGAAGGGAATGAGGCGTGATGCTATGTATGTATCTACTATCTACTTGGTGAAAAGCTTAAAGTTAGTTTTCGTGATACCAGTATCGAAAGTTTGTACTTTCAGCGCTATTTTGAGTGACGAAAGGGCTACATTGCTTTTCGAGTAATTTAATGCGCAAGCGCGCTTGTTTTATATGTCAACATATTTGGCAATTTGTGAAAAATTGATTAATTTAGACTGAATTTTAAATATTTTGTTAAGCTTCGCAGATTTATTACGTTTTTGATTGCATATTACAACTTATTTTCAAACAGTTGTTACAAATAAATAAGTAAATAACTTAGGTAGTCGAAGCATGCTGATTCAATATCTAAGTTTATTTTATATTTATAAGCTTTATTATTTACATTTTTATCGAACTTTCGGTCCCGCATGTTAAGTGCTGTACTATTTAAAGACAACCTTTCGCACTAAATTTTATTTATTTGCATAGATTGTAAACCGACGCAAACTTCTCGTCTTTTGTATATTAGTCGTGTTCTAGCTGACTCATATTCTATATTCTTAATTGAGATAAAATAATGAGACAGCTCTAGGCGACATGTTTGTTACACAACATACGTGGATGTCATGATTGTACTGAACATTTAACATAATATTAACACACCTATGTGTTATCAGCTGAATGTACACACGTCGCTAAAACAATGATTGTTAAAGTCACTCCTACTGCTCTATTTGCAATTTAAAGGAATATAACCTCACGGTAAACTCATAATCGAAATGTTCTCTGTTCAAGTAGGCTCAAAAAGCACTTTTGAGTCGTCAGTAGTCCATCAGCTGAGAAGTAACCGGCAAGAAACTTCAATTAGTACTTATATATATGTCGGAGAATCAGAGAGAACGGAAAAGCATAAAGCACAGGGGCGTAGGGTTGTCCGCCGACATCGTTATTAATTGGATCCATTATTTAATTTCTTATTCTGTTGGCGTTCGTGGGTAATGTTGGTGCAATTGAACACTTTGTTAATTAACTCGAGTTATAATGTTCAATCACTTAATGTTCCCGATATCAATTTACACAAACTCATTAGTGATAATAGCTAGGAACGTGACAGTTTCAACAGTCGACAGCTCCGGCCGACCGGCACTCGAGAACTGCCGAGAGACGGGCCGGACTGCCACTTAATGACTTATTATCCAGTTCCTTATGGTTATATCTTTAGTATATGTATATATTATATGTAGTATATGTATGAGTATATGTATGTTTGTAATATATCTTTAGCTTGTATGTATGCTAACATATTCTTCGTCGTCGCTTCAACCGATGGACGTCCACTGCTGGACATAGGTCTCACGTAATGATGTTCACAAGGCCTGATCTTGCGCCGCCTGACTCCAGCGGCTACCGGCGTCCCTCTTTATGTCGTCGGTCCACCTTGTGGGGGGGTCTCTCTATACTGCGCCGCCCGGTGCAGGGCCCCAACGTCCATCGGTCTGTCGGACTATGTGCCCCGCCCATTGCCACTTCAGGTTCGCGATTCATAGGACTATGTCGGTGACTTTGGTTCTACTACGGATCTCCTCATTTCTGATTTGATCGCGTAGAGAACCTCCGAGTCATAGCCCTCTCCATCGCACACTGAGTGACTCTGAGCTTTCGAATGAGGCTCATAGTCAGCGATCACGTTGCCGATCCGTAGGTCATCACTGGCAACACGCACTGTTCGACGAGCGTAACATATTCTTAGCTTAAATTGTGTTTTTTTTTGTTTTTATTGTCAAACGTTTGATGTTCGTCTCGTCGTTCAGAAATCAATTAAATTTAAAAGTTCAGAAATCAAAATAAATTTAAAAATGAATAGTTTTATTTTTAATTTTTTTGTTTTTAATGTCAAACGTTTGATGTTCGTTTCGTCGTTCAGAAATCAATTAAATTTAAAAGTTCAGAAATCAAAATAAATTTAAAAATGAATTGTTTTTTTTTTTTGTTTTGAAAGTTAAACGTTTGATATTCGTCTCGTCGTTCAGAAATCGAATAAATGTTTTTTTTATAATTTCTTTTCACATTTCACATAATAATTGAGAGACTTTTTGACACGAATCTGGGCGTAAAGATCGCGTTGTTTTGATTACGTTTTTTTTCATTGCGGTTATATTCGGACCACGTTTCTTACTAAAGTTTCAGCTAGTAATAATTCTATCATTAAATTAATTTAAAATCTATCAAGTTCACAATGTTAAAGTCGTACATACGAGAGCAAGTGCGCGGATGATGTCACTCCTTTATCTATATTGTTTGCTGAGACTCAGATGCACTACTCAAACACACTGACGGCATTTGCGTATAGTTAATATAGTAAATTTCATGGGATATGTTTATACGTGATCAGTTTATAGCCGGTTTGACTCACGAAAGTAGGGTAGCTCGATAACACATTAGAGCCAAGGCTCAGTTTGAGGTCGAGACGCCTCACACCACCAGAGTGATAAAATTACTGGTAAAGTCACAAGTTTCAGTGATGTTTAGGTTATTTTCGCGTAAATTTAAAAGTCGCAAATCGACACTCGCTCACAATGAAGAGACGCCATCAAATGAGGTGAGTTACAGTGTTGGCAATTGATCGATTAATATCATTAGTACACTTTATCTCAATGTATATTTATGTTAACTGCCTCATTGGTCTAGTGGTTAGCATGTTCGACTACAGACATGAGGTCCTGGGTTCGAGTCCCGGGTCGGGCCAATTCAAAAATCAATATTGAGTTTTCTTTTAAGATTTTCACAATATTTGCCCGAAGTTGGGAAGTTGGCGGTGTGATCTCTCTCCGGTCGTGTCGGATTCCCGTCACATCGGACTATGAGAGTCAAGGAATAGAGAGTGCACTTGTTGTGTACCATGCCTGCCAATCCGAAGTGGAGCAGCGTGGTGGGTCTATGCTCTAAAAACCCTCACTCCTTGGAGTGAGGAGGCCTGTGCCCAGTGGGACGTAAATGGGCTGCTACTTACTACTTTATATTTATGTTAGTGTTTTCATAAACGAATTTGCGAAGACCATAGGAACTAAAAGGTTTGCTGGAAAAGATACCTTGTTCACGTAACATAAGACCCATGCCTTTAAAATATATACTTACTCGGTCAAATTGTCATGAAGATGATACTAGTGTTGTCAGAATTAATATTGATAGAGCCCTCCTATAGTTGCTAATTGGGTAGCTCAATAAAAGAAACTCAATAAATTCTAGTAGGCTGCATAAGATTAACAACTCATTTAAGGGTAACTGTATACGTTTCTATAATAAACTCCCCTAAGACGTTCTAAAGATGTCAATTAATAAATTCAAAGTCATTGTTAAAAGAAAGTTGATAGAAAATTTTAATTATAAATTGCAAGATTACTTAGACGATAGAAACGCCTGGGAGTGAACGAATTGCTTTTTTTTTTGTTGCTGACAGATAATCGCTTGACTGTGATTTCACGTGATGGTAAGTGATACAGTCTAAGATGGAAGCGTGCTAATCTGTTAAGAGGCGATATACCCCTTACGGTTTCTACACAGCATCGTACCAGAACACTAATCTCTTTGTTTGACGGTACGTTTTTGCTGGTAGGGTGGTAACTAGCCACGGCCGAAGCCTCCTACCAGTCCAGACTCAGGCAAATTAGAAAATACGATTTCCTAAATTCATCCAACCGGGGATCGAACCCGGGACCTCCGCTAGCAAAGCGAATACTCGCACCACTGCGCCAACGAGCCCGTCAACTCTAATAACTACTCTAATAACTCTGCTCTAATTTTAATTAAAATGTAGTAAATTAATGTGATATTGTAATGATGATGGTAACAAAAAAAATACCCGACTGAGTTTATTGTGGGTTCTTCTCGGACCAGGGCGCGAAGAAACCCACGTAACTTTAGATTTTAAGCCGTTCTTGAGTACCATCATCAGACGCTGCTAGGCTTGCTAGGCTGCTTCAACACTTACCATCAGATGTGACTGTAACCAAGCGCATGCCTCTTCATAATATTAGTTTAGATAAAATAGAATGAGTATTTGCAAAGAAACATTTGACTTTTTTTTCGCTGGGAAATGCTTTGTGCACACCGGATGAAGTGTAAACTTCCGGGAGTGTGGGACTCGCTGGTCGTACCAGGATACCCACTAAAACCCAGCGGAACCCTCTTCATCCAGGTGTTGGGGTCCAGATGTCCGCATTCAGCTCTGGCGCCCCGGATAAATCCGACGTCCCTGCTCTCCAACTTGACTCATCGCCAATCATAGCGCCCACAGTTATGGGGAGTGAGAGATCACTCCCAATCAGCGATGTCAAGATGTGACGCTGTGGTCCCCAAGCCTGACAAATTGCTGCTGTGTGGTGCGCAGCGTCGACGGCAGCCCTACAAATACGGCAAGCAGGCGTCTCTTCGCAGCCTACAATCTGGTGCAGATACTTGCCGAAGCAACCATGTCCAGTTAACACCTGCACCAGCCTGTAGGTTAGCGTACCGTGCCCCCTGGCAAGCCAATCTTCCAAGAATGGACGCACATTTAACGTATTGTTATGACAGTACAAACGTGAACGAAAGAAACATCATGAAAAGAATTAGAAGGAATACTCTTTAATATGCTAGTTTTAGCATATCCTTGTAAGTCAGTGTTTAAGATAGTGTGTGTAATAATTTTGACTATTAATATTATATAATTTTAATGCTAAACATATGATTCTGCAGTCCTTTTAAAAATGCCAAATTTCGCACAGATCTGTTTGGGTAATTTATGCATATAGGGGTACATAATTTTTATTAGACGTGTTAAGATATGCTTAAAAATGTCAGAGAAAACCATTGTGATTCTAACAGTTTTGCATGGTGTGTGGTGTTGCGAGGCAATTACTAAATCCTTGCACAAACATCCGTCGCTTAGTGATAAGGCTTCGAGATTGTCGCTAGGATTGGTATCTCAGCTAGCATTGCACCCGGTGATTCATTGCCAACCACATTCTAGGACATTACTCCCTTCTCCACGTCCTGTGGTGTCACATCCTACGGGCGATAATTTAAGAAGGATTTGGCTGCAGAGTCTCTAACTCTAACTATGTCTGTCTGTAGCGCTTTCAGGAGAAAACTACCGAACCGATGTATATTAGACCTAGTACCTTAATAGTCTGGAGCCTGAGAAAGAACATAGGCAACTCTTTAAAGCGAAAAAAGGGTTGTCGTATCGTCATTTTTAACAGACTCCAAAAAAAGGAGAAGGTTATCAATTCGTATGTTTGTTACCTCATATCTTTCGACTGGGTGGACCGATCTTGATGATTTTTTTTTAAATGAAAGGCGGTGCTTGTCATAGGTTCCCATTTTTTTTTAATCCAGTTCTGATGATGGCATCCATGAGAAAACCGGATAGGTCTTAAATTTGCGTAAGCATGTGCGCGACAAATGGACGAATAACTCAAGATCACGCCAANGGTGATTCATTGCCAACCACATTCTAGGACATTACTCCCTTCTCCACGTCCTATGGTGTCACATCCTACCGGCGATCATTTAAGAAGGATTTGGCTGCAGAGTCTCTAACTCTAACTATGTCTGTCCGTAGCGCTTTCAGGAGAAGACTACCGAACCGATGCATATTAGACCTAGTACCTTAATAGTCTGGAGCCTGAGAAAGAACATAGGCAACTTTTTAAAGCGAAAAAAGTTTTTTTTTATGTTTTTTACCTCATATCTTCCGACTGGGTGGACCGATCTTGATGATTTTTTTTTTTAAATGAAAGGTGGTGCTCGTCATAGGTTCCCGTTTTTTAAAATCCAGTTCTGATGATGGCATCCATGAGAAAACCGGATAGGTCTTAAATTTGCGTAAGCATCTGCGCGACAAATGGACGAATAACTCAAGATCACGCCAACCGATTTCGATGATTCTTTTTTTATTGGAAAGGATATACTTCAAGGGTTGTTTTGTGATAATTTGGTTAGGTTCTGATGATGGAATCCATAACAAAGTGACGGAACTCTTCAATTCTTAGGAGCAAATGAACGATACTCGACAGAAGCTTCTATAGGCTATCCAGATATTTGAGGTGCCTACCGTAACTTCGGTATGGTCATGTGCTAGTCGTAGTTAAATATGAAGATCAATGGAACTCCTCAATGGCTTACAGTAAGGGTGCGGTTTAAGGCAGGAAATATAAGTGTCTGTTAATAAAATATAAGTTCGTTGGTATAGTTGGCGCAATGTTCACTAGCGAAAGGGAGTGGAGGGCAATGGCCTGCCTCTAGTGAATGAGACGCATGAGAGGCAGAGAGAGGACTCTATAGACGTTCCTCTTCTCCGGCGCAGGAGGTTGAGAGGTTCCTTAGTTTCCCAGTGGAAGTATCCCGGAGTACCAGAGTAGATTACGTCAACTGGTCCTCTTGTGCTCCACTAAATGATGGGGAGGGTATCGCTGGGTTTTAGTAGGTATTCTGGCGTACTGCCAACAAGTTAGTCACACTCCCGTTTAGATTTTGAATAGAAAAGAGAATAGGAAGTCCAACGCTGTACAAGTAGAAGAAATGCAATAAATATCCCTTTTTACCAAAAGTATATTATACGGCCTCGCTGGTGCAGTGACGCGAGTACTTGGCAGAGGTCCCGGACTGGATCCTTGGTAGGGAAAATTAAGGAATTCCATTTTCTAATTTGTCCGAGTCTGGACTGACCGCAGGTTTCGGCCATGGTTAATTACCACCCTACCAGCAAAGACGTATTGTCAAACAAATTTTTGTTCCGGTACGATGCTATGTAGAAGCCATAAGAGGTAAAATTGCCTCTTACCAGATTAACGTGCTTCCATTTTAAATTATATCATCACTTACTATGAAACGCTAACCTTTTTTTTGCGCTGGGAAATGTTTTTACGCACTTACCCTGACCAGAATGGGTCAGGAGTGTAGGACTCAGCGAGGGAGGAGACTTCGCAATACCCACTAAAATCCAGCGGAACCCTCTTCATCCGTAAGTGAGACACCAGAGGTTCAGCTTGCGCATTCTTCCCTGGTGCAAAAAACCACCTATCTGATCCGAGGTTTGAACCGAGTCTGCAGAAAAAACCATATTTGCAATTTAACTGATTCTAAAAGTGACTTTTGAAGTCGGTTATTATCAAATATGAAGTGAACTGAACCATTTTTTAATAAGAAAACAATAACACTATCTATAAGAAAAACTTGTTATGAACTTCACACAGTATATTTATACGTGTATGTTATATTTTTTTTCTTAAATTGCTTATCTTTGAACGTATATTGTCGTCGTAATTACACGTAATTATTATCTATAATTAAGATACCACCTCTGTATCACCTTTTAAATATAATTATAGACATGACTGGGTGATGTGGTTGGTTTTTTTAATATGTAATTTCACAATATTTTCCTTCACCTTAAAGCACGAAAATAAAGGACATTGGCTGCGTAACTTGAGACAATTTTCTTCTGTTGTGTAAAGGTTTTCTCGCTCCTTCCTCCTATGGAATTGGCTGGATGGATGGAATTGACTGACTGAGATTCTGTTCCGCGACTTCCAAGACAACTTTATTTGTCTACGTTACGACTAGAGTTGCCCAAACTTTTTAATCACATCCCTTGTCAAGTTTTCGGTTGAGATTAAACTCCCTTTTATATACATATATACATAGCATCACGCCCATTCCCATAGGGGTAGGCAGAGACAACATCCTTCCACTTGCCACGATCCTTGCATATCTCCTTCGCTTCTTTCATTCTCATTCAACCTTTCATACAAGTTCGTCGGTTTAGAGTACTCTTGACCTGGCCCTTATTTAAAATGTCCTGGATTTGGTCCAGTCTTTTTGTCAGTGTCCTTTCATTCTTTCTCTCTACATGCCCAAACCATCTAAGCATACCTTTCTCGATTTTAGCCACTACGTCTTCATTTATACCACAACGTTCTCTTATCAGACTATTTCTTACTCTGTCACTCAATTTTAATCCACTCATGCTTGTCAACGCTCTCATCTCTATCGCATTTATTTTACTTTTATGATTCTTCTGCCATACCCAACTTTCACTACCATAAGTAAGTGTTGGCGCTAACACTCCTGCATGCACAGCCAGTCTAGCCCTTTGAGTCACCATCTGGCTATTCATAAAGGCGTGCAGAGCACCATTTACCATATTTCCTGCATTCACTCTCCTTTCAATATCACTTTTCCACACACGTTCCCCCTTTTTCTCTCAATGTATTTCGATGTGATAGACTGGTTGGCTGGCATCGACCCTGGATATCCATATCGACGACTTTGGGCATCATGGCTCATATTCCGATTGTCATCAAACTTCATAATAATTAAAGAATGAGTCATCATTTAAAGCATCAAAATTTCTTACATCAAAGAAATTGACGACACTTAACTCTAATTGATGTAACAATTACCAGCTGCTTGGTGTTTCTTTGTATTTTTGTGTACATCGAGGGTTTAATGTCGTCTTTTATATTCGAGGATATATTGTTACTGGTCGAAGCCTACCAGGTTTCGGCCGACCTTTGATAAGTCTTGACAAATTCAAAATAATTCGCCTAAAAAAAATATTGCAAAATGACTCATTTTGTGACATAGACGCTCTCTGAGAACGTATTTCCCCATGCATCCACGGTATCGAAAACTACGGGAGTAACAACGCGTCTTCCATATAATATATGGATACAGAAACAAAGCTTTGATAAAATAAATATCTAAGTGCGGGCAAGGTCAGTGGTATTGATTGACGAAATTGGAAGCGACTTTTTCATGTATCGATTCCAATTATAGATTGATGCGGGTAGTTAATTATTTAATAATGAGGGTAGAATCAAGGCTCGACGCCGACCTCGGAAACGCCACGATGAATGAACGTGAAGGCACATTGTTAGCTGATAATATCATAATATCGTATACTATACCATTGTTCGGAGATTTACGATCGCATGATAAAATACTATAGATAGAATAGTCTGTATTGCTTATGAAATAACTCTAAGAGTATTTGTTTTTTTTTTTAATATACACGTTTCGCTGTAGCACTGATGCTACGTGAATATTCAAAGATGACATTTGATTTGATCATATTAATATGTTATGTTCACGCCGGCCATGACCGTGGCGTCGACTCGACCCTGGACCCGGCCCATAAAGGTCCAGGTCGAGTCGGTCCCCGAGACGGCGGGAGGAGAATGTTAAGGGGAGAATCCACCTAGGTGTCGAACAGATATAAGTGAATTGTACACCTACCTGATCTCCCGGCGCCGATCTCCTCGACGACGAGCCCTGGCAGATGAATGATCAGGTGAGATGTGTATTTATATGGGCTTATTCTGCCCCGTCACCATACACTTCGAGAGTTGACAACTCGATCTCGACTTCTGTACTACAGATAATTTATAAACTATATTGCTCCATGATAATGGAACTGCAGAGGAGACGCCCTCTCGGAGCATTAGTACGCCGGAAAGCTTGCAGATGGCGCGAGTATGCCGCTTCCGAGGTACCAAGGCTTCGCGCCTTTTGACGCGAACAACCGTCCTTCTGCTGGACACAAGCCTTATTTAAAGTAGAGAGGGGTGGGTTCCATACCCACCACGCTGATCTACCGCATGAATTCGATGTGTTTGTCTGAGAAGTCTGTGCCGATCGTCTTAGTCTGATGATTAGAATAGAACTTGACCTCCCAGTTTGAGAACAAAGTAAAATTTTCTAAATTTATATCTACTGAAATTTTACAGTGCTCGTACAGTATAAGGGTTGATAAACGCCGAAGTGATATTTTCGCTCTTTAATTCCGCCTTCAATGAGATGACGGCCTCACAGGAGGAGGTGGCTCACAGCCGACCTTTGATACCAGAAATTGACGCTACACTAAACAAACTAGCTATTCTGCTGCAGTATGATGCGTTGCACCCACAAGAACATGATAGGCGGATGACTCCTCACGTGTTAGTGTCTTATAAAGGTGCTTGTCAAAGCAACCTTATCCTGTCAGCAAGGGCATTTTGAATAAACAATAAGTTAACTTTAGAAGGATTTGTCCAGTATTGCAATCGGGGATCTCAGCAGCACAGTAGACCCCAGAACAGTAGATACAATGATGGCCTTGAAACAGATAATTGGAAGTGTGCAGCAGGCATCTGATTTGCGAGCCTCCTCTCACAGCCTTTAGCCTCAATTCAGCTTTATCCTAGTCACCAGATTGGAAAACTGCTGCCTCACTTTAGAATGAAGATGGTCCGCTGTATTTTAGTACCTATTCTGCCTCTCCAATTAGTTCCATACTCCAGCCTTGTCAGGTTGCTTCAAAACAATCACCACCCCTATAACCATTGACCATAATGACGATAGCAGTATTATGAAGGAAAGCAATAAAAACACAACTTAAAAGATCAGTCAGAAATAGATGCATTTGTTTTGTTGCTATATTTACACGATTCTGTTGACTCGATGCCAAACGGATGTGATCTTCCGGGGCGATTGTGTCATCGTTTTATACTAACACCATTCTGTGACTATCGTCCGATTTGCGAATTGGAACTTGCGTCAAAGAAAAGTGCACTTCTAGAAAGTATACTTTTATTTTCTTAATGTTGCAGAGGTTTCTCTGCATTCCGACTTTATTCAGCTGCCAAATTAATGCTTAACTGTAATCTCAACTGATGATAATTGAGGATACCGTCTTTAGAAGGAAGCGTGTTAACAAGGTATGATGTAGTTTACCTCTTATGGTTTCTACATTGCTTTTCTGCTTGGAGGTACGTCTTTCCTGATAGGATATGTTGCTGATGGGAGTACAGAGTAGGGCAAATTAGGAAATTTTATTTTCTAAATTTACCTTATCGGTTTATGCTGACACCGCTTTTGCATTAGACTTCATTGCAGACCTTATTTGCACCAACGACAACGATAACTAATAAAAGACTCAAAGAGTGGTAGAAGCTAGTCACAAAAAAAGACGCGCTTCTTTGCTACTAGAGGTCCTGAGGTCGATCACGATAGAGCTAATTTAGAAAACTGTATTTTTGAGTGAACTGTGTGGTGTTACAGCTAGTTACCAGTTACCAGCGAGTGAACCAGCAAAAACGTACGGCCAAGCAAAAAAAATACCGTCTGTAATGATGCTGTGTAGAAACCATAAGAGTTAAATTGCCCCTTACCAGATTAGCACGTTTCCATCTTAGGCTGTAATGTCTCTCACTATCAGGTGACAACCTTCCTGAATCCGTACTGAATCCGTACTAGTATTTGCTTCGGTAACACATGTCCCGAGTTTGATCCGGGTAAGGCGGATTTAGGAAAATGTATTTTCAGATTTCTCTGAGTCTGCACTAGTAGGAGGCTAGTGGCTAAACTCTCTTACTACATTAGCACGCTTCCATCAAATCAAAATCAAAATATTCTTTATTCAAGTAGGCTCAAAAAGCACTTTTGAATCGTCAGTAGTCTGTCCGTTGGTAACAAATCTACCACCGGTTCGGAAAGTTGATTCCGCTGAGAAGAAGCCGGCAAGAAACTCAACGGTTACTCCTTTTAACATAGCTTTTTTGTAGGTTACAATGTGTTTAGCTTTCATATGCAACTGGAATCATGTCCAAACATCTTTGTCGCTTAAATAATCTTCCACATTATAATATGCCTTTTTTATTAGGACATTTTTAACATACTTCTTAAAACTATGTGGAGGCAAACCCAGAAGTGATTCAGGTATCTTATTAAATATGCGTATGCTCAACCCGACAAATGACTTCTGAACCTTTTTCACTCTAAAATATGGCATTACAAGTTTGTGTTTATTTCTTGTATTAAAATTGTGTGTTTCGCTCCTTTTGCTGTATAAATGAATATTATCACGGATGTATAAAATGTTATTTAATATATATTGCGACGGTACTGTGAGAATAGATATTTCTTTGAATTTTTCTCTTAATGAAACGCGAGATCCCAATTGGTATATGGCACGTATTGCTCTTTTTTGTAAAATGAAGATAGTTTCAATGTCCGCCGCCTTCCCCCATAACAGTATGCCGTAACACATAATGCTATGAAAATAAGCGAAATACACCATTTTAGCAGTTTCAACATCAGTGTATTGCCTCACCTTCCTAACAGCAAATGCAGCTGAACTAAGTTTGCTTGCCAGAGTCTTAATATGGGCACCCCACTGAAGCCCTGAGTCTAACGTTATTCCTAAGAAGACTGTAGATTTAACTATATTTAGCGGACTATTATTTATTTTGATATTTTTACAGACTTCTTTTGCATTTGGCAACGCGAATTCAACGCACTTAGTCTTTGCCGAGTTCAACATCAAGTTATTAACAGAATAGACTGTATCATCTTATAGACTGTATCATCTTTGTCTCTGGTGTCAAATCAGAGTCAGTCCCTAACTGGTCAAAATGTCTTATACTATAGAATACCACTTGTTTAACCATTTATATACGAGTAAATTTTAAAACATTAACAATTTGCAATGAATAGTTCCTTACGATCATTATTAAACATATAAAATAGAATACTGATGATAATAACTATAAATAGAGCTCGCATTAAAATTTTATTATTTTTACGCCATCACTGCGTTAAGATGCAGATAAATGACTAGGTTTTCTCCTTGGTTTTTCCTCGTTCTCATAGCCTTATTAAATATAAAATAAACCTTTTTCATATCTTTCGAATGGTTGGAGCCTTCAACCAATATATCAGACTTATAGAAATAGCCGTTGTCAATCACGGATCCTAGATAAATGACTTTATTTAAAATATCTATTAAAACTTAGTAAAATGGGGTTGCAGAGGTACTATTGAGAAATTGTATTCAAGAAGCTAAAATAGGCAGTTGATAGACATCGGCCAAGAAAGTATTTAATGATTCTGACATGCAGAGAAGGTATAGGGGTGGTTCAAAGTTACATGACACTTCGTGACAATATCTAAGTAGCGAAGTTGGGGTAAAAGCTAGAACAAAGTGTGTCTTGTTGTCGCGGGATAGAGGAGATCTATCACTGGAGAGCATAATTGGTCTATTGCTGGCCTGTAAAGTTGGCTGGAAGGCGGTTGCCTTCTTTCTCGAGATCGTCATCTTGCTGAAGGAGGCAAATAAGAGGCTAACCTCTTATTAAGAGGTTAGTCTCTTATTTACCTCCTAAGAGGGAGCAAGCAGCTGAAGCCCTCCCTCGCCGTCGGAGGAGGCTGGGTGGCAGAAGTCGCACATTTTCGCTTCATGCTTGACTCTATTGAGTGATTGATCCTCATAGTCGGTATCATCCGGGTCCCTAGAGTGGAATGCGATTAGGGAACATCTTGTGCTCTCACTCGTGGATGAGGAGTATCCGCTGGTCCGAGTCCCTCAATCCTGATTGGAGAAATTCTTTTATCGGGGTGCGTCAAGATATTTCCGAGCGCAAACAAAGGTCATATCTATCGTGTCTGAACACATGACCCATTTTTTGATTTAGATGGTATACAATAGTGATTTGGTAAAGTGAAACCTCACATGTAAATGTTTCCCCACCGAAACTTCAGTAAATTTAACTAGAATTATTTACAATTGTTCCAGATGAACGTCCGGGTGACGACGATGGACGCGGAGCTGGAGTTCGCGATCCAGCAGACGACCACCGGCAAACAGCTCTTCGATCAGGTGGTGAAGACCATCGGCCTCCGCGAGGTCTGGTTCTTCGGGCTGCAGTACACCGACTCCAAGGGCGACCTCACATGGATCAAGCTCTACAAGAAGGTTAGTCTTTTTTACATACAATATTTTATTATTAGTATCTACTTCTGTATGTAATAGAATATCCTTTTGACATGAAAATATAAACACGTATAAACGACCAATGAAGTTAATAACATCCTAGGTTCCTGAGCAGCAGCATCATCAGAAAATATGGTTATTGTATTGTTTTGGCAAATAAACAGTGTACAATGTCACGTCAATATAACGAATTTTTCGACATCCTTTAGCACTTTCTGTAAGAAGAAAATATACCTTTTCATAACGTATATTTAGTCTATTGTCTTTGTAGCGAACTTTTAATCAATGCAGAATATAGATGGAAAGTGTTTTATTAACCGTTTAACTACACTTTTTAATTCCAACGTTTACATAATAGCGCTTACTTATCAGTGATAAAATTACTTAAAAACTACATACATACATACATAGCATCACGCCTCATTCCCATAGGGGTAGGCAGAGACAGCATCCTTCCACTTGCCACGATCCTTGCATATCTCCTTCGCTTCTTTCAATCTCATTAAACCTTTCATACAAGTTCGTCGGTTTAGAGTACTCTTGACCTGGCCGTTATTTAAAATGTCCTGGATTTGGTCCAGGAACGTTCGCCTCGGTCTTCCCCTTCCAACTTTCGCATTCACTCTTGACTCATAAATCCTTTTTGTCAGTCTCCTTTCATTCATTCTCTCTACATGCCCAAACCATCTAAGCATACCTTTTTCAATTTTAGTCACTACGTCTTCTTTTATACCACAACGTTCTCTTATCACACTATTTCTCACTCTGTCACTCAGTTTTAATCCACTCATGCTTCTCAACGCTCTCATCTCTACCGCATTTATTTTACTTTTGTGATTCTTCTGCCATACCCAACTTTCACTACCATACATAAGCGTTGGCACCAACACTCCAGCATGCACTGCCAGTCTAGCCCTTTGAGACACCATCTGGCTATTCATTAAGGCGTGCAGAGCACTATTTAGCATATTCCCTGGTTTTACTCTCCTTTCAATATCACTTTCACATGTTCCATCTTTTGTAAATTTAGATCTACTTGGGATCTAAATACAAATTCTTTGACCTCTTCCACTTGTTCCCCATCTATCAAAATATTGCCATTCATCATAGATTCATTTCGTTCAAGAAGCATAACTTTCGTTTTGTTTACATTCACTTTCATTCCTTTCCCTTTCAAAGTTTCATTCATAATATTTAGCATCTCCTGTAGCTCATTAGCGGATGACGCAAGTATTACTTGTTCATCAGCGTAGAGTAAACATTTGATGAGTAATTCATTCATTCTTAATCCATACATACTTTCTTTTAAATCTGTTAAACATTTATCCATGAATAGGTTGAAAAAAAAATTAAAACTGGTATTGTTCAATTTAAAAATGTCTATCAAAGATGGATTTATTTAGCGTTAGATGAAACTTTATTAAAAGTACTTTAAATGTTTGTCAAATACAGATTCTCGCGAAATTATTTGCTATAACACCTTCCAGACGAAAAATAAAACAATTTTCTATATTGATCCTTCATTCGGTATTCCCCAAGTCCAATTAGTCACTGCAGTCAATAACTGACGACAGCTGTGCAATACCATTGTTATAATTTTATATTATATTATAATTAGAACCGGAAACGGAAATAGTCCAATTGCTTATTAATATTTTTAATTGGTATTTTACGTAACTAAAATCTTTTGTGTGTTACGTCAGTTTTCATTACGGTTGTCGATTGTGTTTTCATTATCGTTTAGAAAAAACACGGGTTCGAATCGAGTACAATTAAGTTTCTCTTTATAAAAATGAAATTTACATACTTGATTGATATTTCCATTTCATTATTTTGGTTTTTCGGTGAAGGAAACATCGCGAAGAAACCTAAAAATCCCGTTAGTTGTTCTGGACTCTAAAGCCCTGTCTCCTACAAATGAGGCTTCTATGCCCAGCTGTGGGATATTAAATGGCTACGACTTATTGTTTAAATTGCTATTAACTAACTTTTTCCATACAATTTTAGAGAATATCTTGAGAAATCTAAAAAAGGTACTACAGATACAAATTAAATAAATAATTTGACAGTATTTTTAAACCGTAATTGTTTTTTAATATCATATACCTATTAAAACACGATCCTTACGGAAACATATCATTAGTACAGCATTAATTTGTTTTTGAAACACTGGTCTACAATATTAGGCTTTTATACCTAACTCTTTAAATGTCCATGTAATCGAACTTCTTAAACCTGTTACCTCACGGCTTGTTCTGAGAACAGAGCCCACAACAAACTTCTTTAGGTATTGCATTTTTATCACAATATCATTTCATCTAAAATTCTATTTTAATCTGATGTATGAATTCACTCCTAAGCATGTCTGTCGTTTAAATTACGTCAGACTTTAAACCAGAGTACCAGAGGAACCGCACTTCTAAATATTCCCGCTGGGCAACTTAAGGAGGAAGCAGGAGAAGCGCAAATCGATGCCTCCCACGTACCCATGTAAGAGTGCATTTCTCCAAATAGGTGTGTGGGTACTCGCAGATAACAGAATACCCGCTAAAAACCCTCCTCATCCATGTGTGAGATCACTAGAGGTTTCCTAACCGCATTCCAATCTAGTGACCCGGATGACACTAACCATGAGGACCTACCACTTAATAGGGTAAAGCATAATGCGCATACGTGCGACTTTAGCACCCTCCTCCGACGGCAAGGGTGGGTTTCAGCAGGATGACGGTCTCGAAAAAAGAAGGCAACCGCCCTCCACCCAACTTAACTGGCGAGCATTATACTATCCAGTGAAAGGTCTCCTCTAACCAGCGACAACAAGATATGCCGCTGAGGTGCCCACGCTGGACATTCCGCCAGAGTATGGTGCGCCGTATCTACAAGAGCACCACACCCATGACAGGCGTTTCCTCACGGCCAAGGACCTGGTGCAAGTATTTGCCGAAGTAACCATAGCCGGTAAGCACTTACACCAGGTGGTAGGAAAGAGTACCTCCCAACTCCTGCACCGGAGAAGAGAAGCGTCTACAGCATCCATCCTCTGCTCTCATGTACATTCTTTAGTGAAGTAATAGTCTCGCAGACGGAGGCCACCACCAAGCTCTAACCTAACTTAAAATGAATTTCAAAGAAAAACTTAGACTCGTCCGCAAAATACAATTGTGATTCGCGCCAGGTCTTTAATTTTGTTTTCGTGCCTTCGTCGGTACAGTGTTTTCCCCGTAAGCCCGCGTCCTTTGGCGACATTGACCCGATATACCAATGCCGTCGTGTATGACTCGCCGAAATGATAACACGGGTAAGGACATCTGCTTTCGTATTGGACACAAATGATCTCACCGGTTTATTTATGTAATGCAAATATACTTATAAATCAAATTGAGCTGTCTGAAACTACTTTTCAATTCTTTATTGTGAAGGCTTTCGTCCTTCTCATAAATTTTTAGTAGTATTATATATGATGAATAGCAGTACTTTGATAGATGGGGAACAAGTTGAAGAGGTGAAAGAATTTGTATACTTGGGATCTAAATTTACAAAAGATGGAACATGTGAAAGTGATATTGAAAGAAGAGTAAATGCAGAGAATCTGGTAAATGGTGCTCTGCACGCCTTTCTGAATAGCCAGATGGTGTCTCAAAGGGCTAGACTGGCTGTGCATGCAGGAGTGTTGGTGCCAACACTTATGTATGGTAGTGAAAGTTGGGTATTGCAGAAGAATCACAAAAGTAAAATAAATGCGATAGAGATGAGAGGGTTGAGAAGCATAAGTGGACGTTGTGGTATAAAAGAAGACGTAGTGACTAAAATCGAGAAAGGTATGCTTAGATAGTTTGGGCATGTAGAGAGAATGAATCAAAGGAGCCTGACAAAAAGGATTTATGAGTCAAGAGTGATTGCGAAAGTTGGAAGAGGAAGACCAAGGCGAACGTTCATGGACCAAATCCAGAATATTTTAAGTAACGGCCAGGTCAAGAGTACTCTAAACCGACGAACTTGTATGATAGGTATAATGTGAATGAAAGAAGCGAAGGAGATAAGCAAGGATCGTGGTAAGTGGAAGGATGTTGTCTCTACCTACCCCTATGGGAATGAGTAGTAGTAGTATTATAACAATATAGTCTGTATTTGTCCATAAGCTGTTACTCAAAAATTGTTTAACTTGAATTTAATTTTCTCTTACCATCTCTCGTGCGTCAATCCTCCAGCCATGTCTACTGATAATAGATCTTCTCGCGCTACCATCGAAATGTAAAGCCCTTTGGACAGAAGTCAATACTTAAGAAGACATCCAATTTATAGTGATTTTAAAGAAATTGAAATTAGTTTTCTCTTTTTATGACATTATCTCTATCATGCTACATATCCAAAAGATAATCTTGAATATCCCAGACTTTTGTCGTTTTGTTTAATCGCGAGACATATATTCTCGGCGTTAACTCTATAATACAGAGCTTAGAACCTTGTGCAGCACCATCTTGGCTATAAAAACGTTTAGATATAATTAAGTATAAATACGTCGGTTCTGCCCCCCCGGCTCCCCCATTTTTGGGCTTTTTTCCTTTTTTGGCGGTATATCACCTCTAAAAAAAAGAAGACCCATTATATTATCCTAGATGGTTATTAAATAGTCATCTAGGAGTGTTTCATTAGTGCAGCTGTCTTGATAAGTAAGCGAGATAGAGCTACGGGTGTAAATGCAAATGCTCTAAATGATGAAAAAAGGGCCGAGGAAAGGGGGGTAATAGAACCGGTTGAGGCAGAACCGACAAGTGAAAACTACTATTATTTTATCCCAAATAATGTTAAGTAGTTGCATGTGTACTAACCTCACAAAACAAAGAAAAAATATACACAACTGAGTGTCTTCTCAAAACAGGAAGCACGGGATCTCAGATGACTAGATTTTTAAATCGTTCCTCAATACCATCATCAGTGGTACCTACCAAAAATTGCTACAAAACCTTTGTAGAATGTTAGTGTATTACAGACGATGCCAGCAATAGATGGACTCTACTGTTTGGTTGTACATTAAAAGCCTTATTGGCCAAGTGATGAAAACCGTGGAACCATCTTCATAGAAGCCCTGAGTTCAAATTCTAGCCAGGCATTACTCAATTTCTTTTTTTATAAAACACACATACTAGATTGTCCTTTCCAATCCATGATCTGCATATCTTGGGTGTAACTATACTCTAAAACACCCTCTTCTACAGCTGAAGAGGCTTGTACCTTGTAATGGTATATGAATAGTCTATTCCCTTATATATTCTTCTTTGTGTGCCTCACCATTGCTGAAGGTTGGCCGTCAGTTCAGAAAATCTTGCCAGGTCTTTTGCGAGATGCAGCAACTCCTCTGCAGTCGTGATGCTCGTCAACTCCCCGAGGTTTCGCAGCAATAATAAACTGGAGGAGGTTATAGCGACCGCGGTGCAATACGGTAACCAGAATTGACGACCTCTCTTTGCTTCAGAGTTTGGAGGAGTTGTCTATTCATCCCTAGAAGTTAGAAAACTGTACCGTTTGAGACCTTCTGGACCCAGCTGATAAGAAACATGATTGAATTGAATGATTCTAAGGGTTTCCTTCCATTACCTTAGATTAGAATGATTTGTTTTACTATTGAATCTCACTCTTGACATTTGTGTTGCATAAAAAAAAACAAAGACACCACTGTCGACATTGTATTTATTATACACAATGTCGGATTTCTACGGCAATTGAGTCTTCCGTATTTCTGTTGCGTCGTCTGGGTGAATGGGTAAACAGGTGTCGTGTTGCCAAACCAGTTCCCGGCACTGGGTTACGGTACATTCCTAATGCTTTGTCATATTTCGTGTCCAAAGAACATTTTGAGTAACGCGTAAACTCTACTAACGTGAAAGTTTGGATGTTTGCCTCCCGATTGTTATACACCCGGTGTTATAGCAGCAAAACTTGCTTGCTATATAAAAATAAAATTGCCTTAATCGCTATACTACAACTTATCTAAACTAAAATTTAAGTATAAGAAGGTTTTTTTTACAATATACTAATTTATAATTATTTTTCCTTATTATATTAGGAACTGGGTTTTTTATGTATAGCTTGTACTCCGACAAAGGCCTCCTCTAAAGATTTCCATTTTCGTTTTTCTCTGGCAGTACGTGTCCATTCTGGACCCGCGATCTTTTTAATGTCGTCCCCCCAACGTTTATTTCGTCTCCCTTTCTTTCTTTTACTACAACGTGGTACCATTCCGTAACTTGCCTCGTCCATTTCTCGGCTCGTTCTCATAGCATGTGCCCCGTCCATCTCCATTTTAGACGTTTGCAGACCCTATGCACATCTTCAAATTTAGTTTTGCTTTTTATGGTTTGTAATCTCACCTTGTCTATTCATTTCACTCCAAGCACGCTTCTTTCCATGCCGTTTTGGCATATTCAGATCTTTTGTAATTGTTGCTCGGTTAGTGCCCACGTTTGACATCCATATGATAGACATGGGAGTATACATGAGTTGAATACTCTTCTCTTTTCTGTGATAGGTATATCTTTGTCTTTCACCACCTCACTAAAAGACCAAAAACGTTTTCAGCTGTTACCAATCCTCCTATCTAATTCTTTTTGCATTGTGTTTTCAGTGGATATTAGTTGACCTAAATATACATATTCGTTTACATATTCTATTTCTATGTTTGTATCTCCATTACTTTTCTAATTTGATGTTTACTTTAGCAGAATTCGTCATCACCTTTGTTTTGGTCAAGTTCATCGATAGATCTAACTTTGCGCTTTCTTCTGATAGTTGTTGTAGCATTTTCTGCAAGTCGCTTGGATTCTCTGAAAACAGGATAATATCGTCTGCGAAACGTAGATGGCTAAGTAAGTCCATTTCTTTCCCATTCTAGGTTTCTGAAGATCATTTCCAGAACTGCAGAGAATAACTTCGGCGAGATAGGATCGCCTTGTCGGACTCCTCTTTCGATAGGGAATGCTTGCTATATATCCGATGAGAATTGTGAGAAACGCCTAAATCCTATGAGCATTATGTGGCTTATCGTCAGTTGTATAATCGCCGTTGTAACAGCAAAGTTGTCCTTCTAACGTGGATGTTATTACTGTATTCTGGCACATTTTATGTGTAAATGTATTATACGAAACTCGAAGCACCATTTCCATTATTGTACTGTAGTGTCCAGTTACAAAGAGAAACAATAACATGTCTCAACGACCATAATATCAACGGCGTTGAGGTAGCAAAGATTTGCGTTGACAAACTCGATATCTATAAACATTATAAAGTTTTGGATATCTATTAGTCAATAGCAAGGAAACATATTTAATTTTAGATGTTAATTCATTAAAAGCTATCAAAGAAGGAATCCGTCTTGTAAGCGAACAAATATAGAAAATGCCTTGAGATTTCAGATAAACGCCGTCGTAATGGCGCCTCCTGCAAGATTAAGCCATACTATAGTCCAGCAATAAAATTAGGGGATATAAAGCTATATTAAAATAGATAAAAATTAATATATGTTAGTGAAATCAACGCCGCCTTTGCGTGTTTGTTTTTAGCACCTTATCGTCGTTATATTTATTAATGATAATGCTGACACACCTAAATCCGGTTACGAAATCATTTTACACAATTGAGTGATATAGACTATTGACTATAAGTTATGAATTTATAAATTATACTACATTAAGTAATGTACGATTAATGTCTCTTACGGAATTTCTTTAAGTTAATTAGGTCGCCTTTTTAAAAAGCCAAATGGTGCCTCAAAGGGCCAGACTGTGCATGGAGGATTGTTGTTGCCAACACTTATGTATGGCAGTGAAAGTTGGGTATGTTAGAAGAAGCATAGAAGTTAAATAAATGTGGTAGAGATGAGAGCATTGAGAATGAATGACAGGAGTCAAAAGTGAATGGGAAAGTTGGAAAGGGAAAACCAAGGCTAATGTTCCTGGACCAAATCCAGGACACTTGAAATAAGATCCAGATCAAGAGTACTCTAAACAGATGAGCTTGTATGAAAGGTTCAATGAGAATGAAAGAAGCAAAGGAGATATGCAAGGATCGTGGCAAGTGGAAGGACGTGGTCTCTGCCTACCCCGAAAGGAATGAGGCGTGAATTAGGTATGATGATATCAAAGCCACAGAGAAAGTTTTTTAAGGTTCACGTACTTCAAGTGTTAAGTTCTAGTCTTCTAGTTTTAACGTACGTAAGGTTCATTCCCCCTATTATCATGAATGATAAATCTTATCAAATTCCAAATTATATTCGTCAATTACATTAGAAAATTAAACAATGACACGGGTTTCTAATTAAAATGTTGTTTTATCGAATCGCTAATGTCAAATAAATTGACACCGATTTAGGTACGAGAAATTTGTTGTAATGATTTCGTTAAATCCTGATGTATTAAAAAGGTTGCCATCATTTTTAGAATGCAACGTTCTTTTTAACCCACTTCAAAAACCGGAGGAGATTATCAATTCTTCTGTATCATTTTTTATATGTTTGTTACCTCATATCTTTCGGCTGGGTGAACCGATCTTGATGATTCTTTTTAAATAGTAAAGGTGGTACTTGTTGTAGGGTTTCATTTTTAGTCCAGTTCTAATGATGGCATCCATGAGAAAACCGTATAAGTCTTAAATTTGCATTAAGCATGTGCGCGACAAATGGACGAATAATCAAAATCACGCCAACCGATTTCGATGATTCTTTTTATATTGGAAAGGATATACTTCAAGGGTTGTTTGATGATAGTTATATTTATATTTATATATAGATAGTCTATGATTAAATAAATAAAAATTCTTTATTGTAAACAATTACAAAATTTTTAAAAATAAAAACAAAATTCCTTCAAAAGATATAATTTACATTGGTTCAGTAGTTTTGGCGTAAAAGAGAGAGAGAGAGAGTATTCTGAAAAATTAAGGAAATTATTAAGATATTTTGACATTTTTTCTCACTGGAGAGCATAATTAGGGTGATGCTCGGCAGCGAAGTAGGGTGGAGGGCGGTTGAGGCTAAATGAGAGGCTAAGGGAGCAAGAGGCTGGAGCTGTCCCTTATGCGCTTCATGCCTCACTCTATTGAGTGGTAGATCTTCATAGTCGGTACCATCCGGGTCAGTAGAGTGGAATACAGTTAGGGAACCTCTAGTTATCTCACTCATGGATGGGGAGGGATCCGCTGGGTTTTAGTGGGTATTCTGTTATTAATCTTTCATCGGGGTGAGTAAAGGCATTTCCCAACGCAAAAAAAATACATTTTTCTCGGGAAACGTAAGATAAGTTCGCTGTGATAAATGTGGTTCCAAGATCCATAATACCCGTTCAACAGGTCAGCGTTTATCAAATGAAACTCTTTAAGTGTTTATACTAAGGCACGTGCTTTTTCCATTCTTACATTGTAGTAGAGCCGATTAAAGAACGCTGTCGCCAAGACATAAATAGAATCATTAACATGACAAGACACGTACACCCAATTTACATACACTGTAACAAAATGTATTTTAATAGAAATAATCCGGCAAACCTGCATACGGTTGAGATAAATAAAAAACTATTTATTTATGTAAGCTTTTACAGCATTTTTGAATCGTCAAATATAGCCTAAGCCACTAGACACCAAATATAAGAATACCAAGAACTCTAAAAAGGATACGCAATTATTTTTTACTTTTTAGCGGTAAGTAACAGCCCATTAACGTCCCACTGCTGGGCAAAGTCCTCTTCACTCATATGAGACAGGGTGCTTAGAGCATATACTCACCACGCAGCTCCACTGCGGATTGGCAGGCATAAAACACAAGAGCACTCTCTATTCCTTCACTCTCGTGGTACGATGTGACGGGAATCCGACACTCGCGAATAGAGAGTGCACTTCCTATTACTTCACTCTCATGGGTGTTTCAGCCAGTATCTGTGTCGGATAGGGCGCGAGACGACAGCGCAGTGCTACCACTGCGGTGGGGAGTGCGACGACGCTCAGCACACACTTGCGGTCTGCCCTGCATGGGGTGTTGAGCGGCATGCATTAATAAACTGGATTGGCGAAGACTTCTCACTACCAACAGTAATTGCGGCCTTGCTAACAAATACGATGCTTGGAGGGCGATGGTCTCCTTTTGCGAAACCGTTTTGGTTAAAAAGGAGACCGCCGAGCGAGCGCGAGAGTGGGCTGATCCAACGCAGAGACGCAGACGCAGGGGTGACAGACACAGCCCCTTGCAGTCGTTGATTTGATTTGAATGCTACAGACTTCAGTCTGAGGGGTTGCGAGCGGTGAGAGAGGGGGCTCCCACTGTTCCTTAGTATACGACCCCGAGAAGAATGTAGCTTAACGTGGCCGTAGGCTACATTGAAGTGAAAATGGTCATGGGATGCGTAAGACATCGCACAAGGGAGGCACCAGATGAAAGTTCCTTGGAGAGCCTGGTGTCGCCTTACATGTGCAGAGGAGGGCCACCGAGGGGGTTTTAGTGGGTATAATCTTCCATAACCTGGCCTTTCCCCCGAAAAGGCCGGGTATCTTTAGAAGATTTCCCCCGCGTCAAAAAAAGAAAATAGGATGTGACGGGAATCCTACACTCGCAAAGAGAGAGTGCACTCTATAATGCTTTTAATATATATTGTAATGATGATGAGAAAAAAAAGTATACCCGACTGAGGTTGTTGTGGGCTCTTCTTAGGTCAGGGCGCGAAGGAACCCTGGCAATTTTAGATTATAAGTCGTTTCTTTAACATCATCATCAGTCGTACATTGGAATGAATGGGAGAAACCTAATTTGACAATTGAAAAGGCCTACTTGAATAAATATTTGTTGATTTGAATATGTGCGTGAATATACAAATGCTTTAGTTTGAGGTTTTGTTTATTCACTGCGTAGGATGCCGTATTGTTGATGAGGTCGTCTGTATGACATTGGGTTTTTGCATTGGCTTTATATCTAAAAGGCAAATGACACGCGTGTGACTCACCGGTACGTGATGAAGCGGCCATCTTCCCCAATAATACATTCTATTGTTGTCTTATCAATTCTGTCTTCAATATCTTGAAATATGCTTAAATACCATGATGGCCCAGTGATGTGACACGTCAATTCTAGTACAGTGATAAAAAGAAACTTGGATGCTTGACTAGCTCAAAAAGTACTTTTAAATAAATAGTCAGTAATCTGTCTATTAATAACAAATCTAGCATCGATTTGGAAAATTGATTCTATTGAAAAGAAGCTAGCAAGAAACTCAGCGGTTAAACCTTTAAATATAGTTTTTGTACTGGAACTGGAATCAAGACCAAACTAAACTACCTTTGTCATTTAAATAATCTTCAACATTATATTTTGCCTTTTATAATAGGACATTTTTGAGGCTAACCCAAAAGCGGTTGTGCGAGGAAATCTGCATGTTCCGGGAGTAATTCTGGAATATGTGTTGTCTGCCAGTCTGTATTTAGTGCAGCGTGATGGGTCTATACTCTATAAACACTGCTATAAGTGGGGAAGCCTATGCCCAGTTGTTGGATGTTAAAGGGCTACCTAACCTTAACTTACCCTCAGTGCCTGAAGACCAAAGTCAATGATGACCTGCGGTTCTGAGAAGTGGTCGCAGGCTATGTGCCTCATACGGAAGCTCAGAGTTATTCAGCGAGCGATGGAGAGGGCTATGCTTGAAGTTTCATTTCTCCGTAGCAGAACCAAAGTCACCGACATAGGCCTACGAATCGCGAAGCTGAAGTGGCAATGGGCGGGGCACATAGTCCGAAGGACCGATGTACGTTGGGGTCCGAAAGTGCTGGAGTGGCGACCCCGCACTGGACGGCGAGGTTTAGGCAAACCCCTACAAGGTTGAGTGATAACATCAAGGCATCAAGAGGGTCGCCGGGAACCACTGGAGCCAGGTGGCGCAAGATCGGGCCTTGTGGACATCATTACTTAGGACCTACGTCCAGCAGTGGACGTCCATCGGTTGAGACGACGACGACGACCTTACCTATTTTATGTTTAAATCCGAAAGACAGTTAGTTCCGAATTATCTCTGAAACGATTGAATCTATTTTGATAGTACTTGCACTGGCTGATGACATAAGACGCTAATTAAGGTATAATTTTAGGAAAAGGCAATAGGAATCGCTTGGAAAATTTAATCGTAAATAAAAAAAATAAGGTCAGCTTTACTGGAAAAAAGTAGGGACAGTTGTAGAACTACATTTTCTAAATTACCTTGGTTCGTGCTGCATAAAAAGAAGTCTGATTGTCACATGTATAATACAAGGAGAAAAGAAAAGCTACAATCGGACTTTTTAAGACTAGCTAAGACCAGTATGGAGTTTATTGGCAATGGGATTTGCTTTTGTAATAAAATCCCAAGCACAATAACGGAATTGCCGGATCCAAAATTTGGCATGGTTATAAAAAAATCCTTGTACAGAAGGTCTACTGTAGTATAGGTGACTTTGTTAATGACAAACGGATCTGGACTTAGCTGATGGTGGCATATTGCAATGGTTTTTTGGTATATAGATATAATTTATAATAATGTGTGTGTAAATTTTTGACGTTCATAAGTGTTGCTTTGCAGCCTTGAAAAGAAATTATAAATTAATAAATAAATGGCTATTGTCCACCCTAAGAGCAAATTCATGACCAAAAGCAAGTGTAAACTATTAAAAGACAAATTACCCCTTACCAAATTAACTTAATCATCGAGTAAGACATTCAAGGACACCTGTACATGAAAAGATTAATATCGTTGTAGAAGCTATTATTTCTAGAAGATGTTACCATATGTCTAATACGATGAACCCACAGTCCATATGTCTGGATATTTAATAGAGCATATGGCGGCCGTATGCGATTGATGTAAAAACAAATATAAGCCATTGTTTAAACCTCTGCTGCTATACTTAGCTGTGGCTCTGTCTGATATTTATCAAACTTCTTTCTCTCCTTTACTATCTACTGTTTTATACTAAAGTATATCATCGGAAACGCTTTGAGTTTCATGACGAATCTCATTACCGATATCTCCATTCGCCAGAAAATTTAGTTCTCAGTTCATATTGCTCGTCTGTCGAACTCTCAATTTGTTTTAAATAGACTTTTCTGTAGATTTACAAAAGCGGAATATCCCAACATGTATTGTTTTTATACAGTGGAAGTTTAATATAGATAAGTAGCAGCTCATTGACGCCCCACTGCTGTGCGCAAGCCTACTTACAGAAGACAATCTTAATATATAGAGTCCTTAAAAACTTATTTAATATATACCTTTATGTTATGAATACGTTAATCAAAAACTACTTTATAACGAACTTTTATAAGGGTGCAGTATCTGTTACAGGCCTCTATTTAACGATTTATTTTATCAATTATTCATATCTTCATATCTTGAGGTTCAGGTAAATTAAAAGTAAGACAATTGTTGTTATTTGATACCACGTTGTCTCTCCAATCTTTTCGACGTTCGTTTTACGCCATCTCAATTGTATTTTGCAGTACCCGTAACCTATGTCTCAGTTAAAACATTCCCATGTTTCACATAATATTTATGTCCCACTACTCAGCACGTTATTCATGGGAGGGATGGTTTTAGAGCAGATACCCCATCATGATGCTCCATTGCGAGTTTCTAGCTTCATATATCACAGAATCACTCTCGGAATATGCAAATTCACGATATTTTCGATTTATACAAACGCGTTCGCGCGTATCTACATCTCTCACCGCTAGGTCATCTTTTAACAAATTACTTGCTGTAACAAATATAAGCCCCTTCATTCATGTGACATCGGGGCTTCACTTTATTGCTAATTGATATAAGGTTGTTTTTGATCTTAATGACAAGCTTTTGGCATGCGATACAGGCTCGTATCGCACTTACGTAATCCTTGTGGCCTCGCAGACGTACTATCACATTCATCATTCAACTATGCAGCACTCTTCCACTCGATTACATTATCTATTAGCTTAGATGACATATTATATTTGCTATTATAACTATATCAACACGACTACGTGCCGATACTTCTTACATTAAACTTTTTTGAAATGAAATTTTTTCTCATCGCATTTTGGTCAAATGCCTACGATACGAATAAAAGTCTCACCTGCGTCGTGTTAACTTATATTATAAACAGGAAACATTTTGTAGTGTTTTCACACAAAAACTACTCGAAAAAGCTGTCTTTTCTCTCAGTGGCTATGGCTTTATATTACTCTATAGGGATCCCTCATAAAAATGTGTAATGTCAACGCGTGCGTTGCGAAAACTATTGATAATAGAACAAAAAAGTGTTCTACCATATTATTCATTCCTCTGTATTAATCTAAGAATATAAGTCCGACTTAGTAGAATTTTGCACTGCCACGCAATCGACGTGGGTGAAATCGCTGGTCATTGCTAGTGTTTTAATAAAAGCACACCAATTCAATTACATCTTCAAAATCGCAAGCAAAAACACAATTGATAACAAAATCAGGGGACAGTTTGGTTTTGTAGCTTCATATCTATCACCTCCATCCGAAATTCAATTACACCACTCGATAGCTAAAGGATCAATTTATTTATTAGGCCAAGTAAGGATTGTAACACATCGCGTGCGGTTTACAGATCCGTCTATAACACAAGCCACTTCTTTCACTTGACTATGACCTTATCTAATGGAAAGTTAATACAGTCAGAGATGACTTGGTAACAAATAATTTACTTCTTATAATAGCCTTTCTTATCTGTGTAGAAAACTCAGTATCGTACCTGCATTGACATTTATCGTATTTGCTCTGTACTAAATCCGTAAAACAGTAGTGATTAACTGTTTATATTTTTTACACTTCTGGAGTTCCACAAGGATCACATTTGGGACCATTACTCTTTTTGATGTTCATAAATGACAGAGTTACTGTTATTAAAACTAAATGTCTATGCAGATGATTTGAAAAGATTTAGGACCATTATTAATGTAGATTACTGCGTAATACTTTAATCATCACTCAAAATTATATTATTGTAAACGTGAATAAATGCTTAGTGCTTCCCTTTACTAAACAAAATTTGAATTTGACTATCCAGTTTGTAGTTTTAAAATAATGCGTAAGTCTTGGGCTAAAGATCTTAGAGTAACATTTGATTCAACTTTAACATTTAGAGATCACGTAAATAATATTATCAAAAAAGCAAATCAAATGATCGGTTCCATATTCAGAATTACCTAAGGCTTCCAGAATCCGTGTAGTATTATGCATTTGTACAAAAGTCTTGAATATGCAGTTATGGTACGGAGTCCCTATCAAAAAACTGATGTTAATAGTATTGAAGCGCTTCAGAAATGATTTGTGCGCATAATTACATATGAATTTAAAAGACACCTGGAACATTTATCTTTTGGATGTAATGCTTCTATACAAAATAATCACTAGTTTAAATGATGCATGTTTAGATATAGATTTTACATCCTCCAAATCGGATAAAACGTGTTACACAAAAGTAAATAGTTTATAGTTACAATGTATTATTACGTCATGTCCATTTTTAGTAGCAATGGGATCATTGTTTGAAATTATATTTAAAAATGTTATTATACATAGTTGTGTTGATTCATCCGGCAAGTTCCGCTATGACTAAACGTATTGACGTTCGCGATAACTCTTATTATTGAGGAACGAGTGTTTACTAATTAATTTTATGAAATTCCTACATGGTTAATCATTTCGTACCCGATTTACACTTGTTTATAGCAAAATTTACGGCCTCGATGGCGTAATGGTGTGACTTGCATCACTAGCAGAGGTTTGTATTTTTTTCTACATTAACTCAGTCTGAATTGATGGGAGGCTTCGGTCGTGGAGGTTCGGAAGTAAATTAATTGACGATTGAACTTGTTAAGCTTTATTTAATATTTTGGTTCTTGTTCTGAGAATCGCTGGAGACATGGGCTAGCAATGCTAAGTTTCTCGATATAATAAACGTATGTATCTAATTGTTGTACAAAACTGCATCATCGTTATTTATGGTTGTAGGAAACATAGTGATGATTCCTGCATTTTCTTCAAGGAATTCAGGCGTATTTGTAGCTTTAAAACTCGTAAGCATCGGTGGTTGGTCTAAACTGTAAAAACAGTAGCCTTAATTACTTTTTAGGCGGTTAACATACCTTATCTTTTTAACTTTTGAAGTTTCCGCTAAAACGGGAAACAGTAAGTATGTAAATTTCGTACCAGTGTTAAATAGGGTTATATATTTTTTATGTAATAAAGGAAACACTATGTTTACATGATACTGTAGTTAGCTAAAGTTGAAAATGGCATCCTAAGCGTACGTTTATTTACGATTTCACCTTCTCTAGTGTGTCATGTGTCTGTTACACAATTTCGTCGCGCCGTTTCTGATATCTATTACGAACTGACAATATAAATACGAAATTAACTGTCTGTGTGTCACATTTTCATGGTAGGAACTCAGAAGGTAATTTTAGATTTTTGGGCAGAGTAGAACCCTTCGTAGGAGGAAATCAGGACGTCCTTATTTCGAACACATATTACTTCTTTCAACGATCTGGAGTATCAGAGCAAGCGAGCCTTTAACACCCCCGATTCAAGTCGATTCCTCTGGTTTTTCGTGGGTATTCTGGCGTGGTCGGCAAGTTCTACGATACCCGCCTCTCGTGGCAGGTGCACATAAAAGCATACCTAGAGGAAAAAAGAAATGTTGGAGTTCGAAAGCTCTGGCGTCTTGCCTTACATATCTCTCAAGAGATAGAGAAAGACCAACAGGTACACTTACCTATGGAAGGGGGATAGTTGATAGGAGACATCGATATGAAAGCCTTTGACGTTCTCCGTGAATTCCTGTATTAACTTCATTAAAGTAAGACGAGTCGGTCAAAGCCGCAAGCTATTGCAGACCATCAAAATCGGGAAAAATGCTTACCTTGACCATGTTATCAGACGCGAAAGATATGACCATCTGCAACTGATAATGATTGGCAAGATTGCTGAAAAACGCGGTGTTGAAGCGCTGCCAAATTGTATCACCTCGCCCGAGATCAAGACAGTTTCTCACAGCTGATATCCATTGCTTATTAAAGCAGAAAAGGATTCACAGGTAGAATCTATCAATTTGAAAAACTGGCCACTTTGCTGGTCGTGACGTGCTGCGTGCGTGACGTTCTCATATCGAAAATGACGAAGATTCTGCTGGATTATAGTGAACACTCCTTCCTTTTGATAACAGTACGGAGGTTTAAAACATTTCCCACCTAAAACCGGAAGTACCAGTACCTCAGGGATATTATTTTCTATTCAAGATCTACACAAACCAAGTCGCGGGTGCCAGCTAGTGACGTACAAGGCTTGTAACTTACCAATAAGGCCTTTCAAGGAATTCCATTATTACGCTTTATGTGTTAAATCTATTGTATTCACTTTTATGGTTATTGCTAGAGCTTGCCGAGGAAATTACGTCATTGCAGTACTAAGAAATTCTCGTGGGTTTCCTCGCCAATTGTAATTTACTACTTTTATAGCAGCGATTGGCATTTCCGATCCCTGTAGTAATTTAATTTGAGTATAACATTAGTGATAACCTCTCTCTAGTCTCTAGTTGATTGGCGTCGTCGTCATCGTCGCTTCAACCGGTGGACGTCCATTGCTGGACATAGGATCTTGCGCCGCCTGGCTCTAGCGGCTACCGGCGACCCTCTTTATGTCGTCGGTCCACCTTGTAGGGGGTCACCACTCCAGCACCATCGGCCCCCAACGTCCATCTGTACTATGTGCCCCGCCCATTGCCACTTCAGGTACGCGACTCGTAGGACCATGTCGGTGACTCTGGTTCTATTACGGATCTCTTCGTTTCTGGTTCGATCACGTAGAGAAACTCCGAGCATAGCGACCACGTCTCAGAACCGTAAGTCATCACTGGCAACACGTACTGTTCGAAGACTTTGGTCTTCAGGCATTATTGGATATCGGACGAAAATATCTGGCGAAGTTTCCCGAACGCTGCTCAACGGAATTGGATTTACTGGACCTCCTTCTCGAAATTGGATCTACCTAGCTGGACTATATGTCCCAGGTATGTGTACTCGTCTACAATTTCGAGAGCTGAGTTCTCAACGATGATTGGGTGTAGCGGTACATGGATATTAGACATAATTTTGGTCTGAACCATGTTCATTTTCAGACCCTTCTGTTGAGAAACTCTGCTGAGGTCATCGAGCATTGTATTGAGATCTTCGAGAGTATCTGCCATAATGACTACGTCATCGGCAAACCGTAGATGAGTGATGAACTCGCCGTTGATGTTGATGCCCAGTCCGTTCCACTCCAAAAGCTTAAAAAGGCTGTAATGATAGTTGATTGTAATGGTTAGATACCATTAATTGTAAAACTTGTAAGAATTAAATATCAAGTAAGTTATCAAATCCAGGACCCCTGCAATTTCACATCACTGTACCGTCGAGGTTATTATGTATAATAATTGGTAATCACAAGGTTAAACGTACAAATTCTTTATGCTTTATCTCATATACCAGTTAATCGTGCCCAAACAAAAAAAAGATAAGATTTAAGATAAGGAAAATGTACATAATACCTTATTTAAAAATTAGCCGAGATTACAAATCTGTTAAATATGTTATAACACGAGTTAAATAAGCGAACAAATCTTTCTGCTTACAGAAGCAATAAATAGCTTTGCTCTAAAGATAAAGTCGTAATTATGTAGAATCACAAAACTTCGCGGGCTACGATGCCCTTCGCTTCCCACCGTCATTAGAATGATGGTGAGCAGCGAGAGAGCATGGTGTGCTACGCATGGTTGGGGGAGGCGAACGTGACCACTTCGACCGTTCGCAGGAGAAGGCCGGGAAGGAGGCGAGAGGCCCACGATCGCCGTCTCCCTCCTTTGGGTAACGGAAGCAGGGTCCGTTGTCCAACAAAGAAAGGTCTCGCGAGGTGGTTGGTGGCTTGCCAGTTGCTCCAGGCAATCCACATTCGGAGTGAGTTTTGGTCATTGACCGAGTTGGGCCTAAGCAGGCACATCGCTGGCGGGGTTGCGAATGTCTGTCAGTCGCGGTCTCCTGACCCCGGCTCCGAGTGATGTAGGAGCACCGCTGGGTTTTAGCCGGATCCCTGGAACATCCTTCCGAGTATTCCAGGTATCCACGTGGATATCCCAGCGGTAAAAAAAGGCTACGATGCCCTATTTTCCTCCCTGGATGGACATTATATGTGTCATTGTCTAAGTTGCCAATTTGAGTTGGTGTCATTATTCAAATTGATACCTGATGATTAGAAGGTTCATGTGATATTTCAGATCTCACGCACGCGATATCGTTTCAACGCTTACGGAATGTCGTTTTTTTTATGTCATTGGTGGTAATTATCATAATTATCGCGTACTATATGAAACTCGGCCTCGATAGGCAATATGAGAGTCGGCATAGGTGACAGTTTTTTTTTACGAAACACTATTAGTCTTGAATGAAGGCATTAGTCGATGTAGACGAGAAGTGCAAAGAAATAATATGTCTATAGTTCCGTTTTATCCCTTTCTGTGGTAGGTTCTTTTCAATTTCTGTAATTTATGAAATAAATTGAAATTAAATGTGTTGAGTAGCTTTGCGAGTTTATCGCTGTCAACATATGTCAGGATTATTTATATATGTAGATAAAGAGTCATTGATTTTTGCAGGGCCCCTAGTTAAACCTGTATCGTGGAATTGTCTCTATCCAGTTAAACATTTTGGTAATTGCTTTTTAACGGCCTTAATGCAACACTAATTATATATAGATCATCATAGAGTGTAACAGTAAATCATTTAATATATTAATTGACTAACAGTTATTATATGGTCTCTACTTCTACAATGGTTTTCTGCTGTACCTCTCTGATCGTGTAAACTAATAAAAGTAAAAAAAGTAAGTAGCAGCCCATTAACGTCCCACTGCTGCACGGGCCTCCTCACTCCTAGGAGAGAGGGTTTTTAGAGCATAGACCCACTGCGGATTGGCAGGCGTAGGACCGACGGCTTAACGTGCTCTTCGAGGCACGGGGGTGGATCACACCGCCAACTTCCCAACTTCGGGCAAATATTGAGAAAATCTTAATAGAAAACTCAATATCGATTTCGATTTGGCCCAACCTGGGACTCGAACCCAGGACCTCATGTCTGTAGTTGAACATGCTAACCACTAGGCCAATAAGAGAGTTATACAATAATAAAAGTTGCAATTATTGACTGCAGTTAGCTAGTCTCTAAAATTGAAACAATATTTTATTCTACGTTAATGATCGGGGAAGTACCAACCGTGCGGTATATCCCCGATCATGTCCTATAACGAAGTTTCACGCTTCATTCCCTTGGGGGTAGGCAGAGACCATGTCCTTCCACTTGTCACGATTCTTGCATATCTCCTTTGCTTCTTTCATTCTCATCAAACCTTTCGTACAAGTTGTCTCTTGACTCATAAATCCTTTTTGTCAGTCTCCTTTCATTCCCATACCATCTAAGCATACCTTTCTCAATTTTAGTCTCTTCTTTTATACCACAACGTTATCTAGTCACACTATTTCTTACTTTGTCACTCAGTTCTTATAACAAATATTAGACAAGGATATGTGTCCTTAAGTGACAAGGTACAGCAGATCAAAAATTTATGAGGTCACTCATCTGATGGTCAATGATGATACAATCTAAGAAGGCATCAACTTGGTATTAGGGTTAGGATTTCTAAACAGCATCGTATCGGAACGCAAATATTTCACTGGGTTCTCGTTAACAAAAAAAGTTGTAAAAGATAACTATTCCATCTGTATTCATAAGGTTTATGTAATTTTAAGTTTTTGAAGAAATGGTTGCGAAACCTTCTATAAGTGGAGGTTTTACAAGTTCCACCACCTTTATTTGCCCTTACAAATCGCAATGGAAGAGTCTCCAGTCCAGAGTGTGGGACTTTCTGTAATGCAAGAAAGATAGAGGAGGTAGGCTGTCAAAAAGCCATAAAATTTGTCTGACGTAATTAAAGGAGGACCTCGAAGTATTGCTTCATATCCGGGCTTTGTCTGTTTGTCGAAAACACAGCAGACCAGTGCTTAATTGTGGTGTCATGACTAACGCGTGTTTGTGCGGCTTCGTCGAATCGGCACATGCGTTGTGCGCGCAGCGAGGCGAGACGCTGCGCCCGCCTGACCCTGTTCCCACGACCGCTCATCACCAGGCAACAATGACCTCAGCCATCTTACACTGTTCACATCGAAATACCAATAAAGAAATCAGTCTTTCTAACCAAGATTCTAGAGATGAGGGTTCAAGAATGACCTCCTAATCCCAATAATGATCTCATACTATCTATAACTGCCTCATTGGTCTAGTGGTTAGCATTCGACTACAGACATGAGGTCCTGGGTTCGAGTCCCAGGTCGTGCCAATCCAAAAATCAATATTGAGTTTTCTATTAAGATTTTCGTGTCGGATTCTCGTCACATAGGACTATGAGAGTGAAGGAATAGAGAGTGCACTTGTGTACTTACTTACTTACTTTACTGGGAACAGGCCTCCTCACTCCCAGGAGCGAGGGTTTTTAGAGCGTAGACCCACCACGCTGCTCCACTGCGGATTGGCAGGTATAGTACACAAGTGCACTCTCTATTCCTTCACTCTCATAGTCCGATGTAACGGGAATCCGACACAACCGGAGAGAGATCAGGCGCAGGACCGACGGCTTAACGTGCTCTCCGAGGCACGGGGGTGGATCACACCGCCAACTTCCCAACTTCGGGCAAATATTGAGAAAATCTTAATAGAAAACTCAATATTGATTT
>JACTOM010000667.1:3576354-3604525 GCA_015832385.1 Elymnias hypermnestra
GTCGTCGTCGTCGCTTCAACCGATGGACGTCCACTGCTGGACATAGGTCTCACGTAATGACGTCCACAAGGCCCGATCTTGTGCCGCCTGGCTCCAGCTGCTACCGGCGACCCTCTTTATGTCGTCGGTCCACCTTGTGGGGGGTCTCCCTACACTGCGCCGTCCGGTGCGGGGTCGCCAGTCCAGCACCTTCGGCCCCCATCGTCCATCGGTCCTTCGGACTATGTGCCCCGCCCATTGCCACTTCAGGTTCGCGATTCGCAGGACTATGTCGGTGACTCTGGTTCTACTACGGATCTCTTTATTTCTGATTCGATCACGTAGAGAAACTCCGAGCATAGCCCTCTCCATCGCACGCTGAGTGACTCTGAGCTTCCGCATGAGGCCCATAGCCACTGACCACGTCTCAGAACCGTAGGTCATCACTGGCAACACGCACAGTTCGAAGACTTTGGTCTTCAGGCACTGAGGATTATCGGACGAAAATGGGGACCGAAAGTGCTGGAGTGGCGACCCCGCACCGGACGACGCAGTGTAGGCAGACCCCCCACAAGGTGGACCAATGATATAAAGAGGGTCGCCGGTAGCCGTTGGAGCCAGGCGGCGCAAGATCGGGCCTTGTGGCGGTCATAACGTGAGACCTATGTCCAGCAGTGGACGTCCATCGGTTGAAGTGACGACGACGACGACGACGACGATACACTCGTATGTTGAAAAAGAGCAGCCAACTGAGTTTCTTATGGATATCTTCTCGCTAAAGTCAACTGTCCGAAACCGTGGTACATTTATTGCCAGTGGATAGACTTGACGGTGGAGGCGATCCATTCTCAACGGCTTTCCAGAAGGTGGTGCTACCGTTGACTTAGCAGCAGCATCACTTTAGCAGAATGTGCGGTCTGGGTCTTTTAGCATCTCCTTCTGGTGGCGCTGATTGACGCGGCGAAAGCACGTTACTCTCCAGTGAAAGATGCTGGGCGGGATGGCCTTCTTCTGTAAGACGCTCACCTAGCTGAAAGAGGCCCACAAGCGAGAGAGAGAAAACGCAGTTAATCCTCTCTCTCACCGGCAACGAAGACGGGGTTCCAGATATATACCGGACTAATCCGGGTCATCAAATGATGCAATAATGGAACTCTCGACGTTAATCGGTGTGCCATATTCATTTAGGTTCAATAAAAGCCTACCTGCCATGAAAATAAACGTCCACATTTGGACCTAATATATGCCAACTTTCAAGTCCAAATATCAATATGATTCACAGATATTTTTGTAGGTATAATTCCGATGTAAATGTAATTTTAAAAAATGTCATTGAATAAATAATAAATGTAGAAAAACCGTAGTCGAGCAGACAGCGAGTGAAAGTGACGCGCTCGGAGACGACCTTGCTGCCACGCACACGCGTAGCAATCACTCAACAGCTCTCCAGCACCATTCAATAACCTGTACAAGTTTTTTTATGCGTACAGGTTAACCGACTGTAAACTCACATTGTGGTAAAAAGAAACAAATTAAATTTATTCGGTGCATTCTGTGGGATACAGTGTTTTTTATCGCTTCTCTGCCTCTTGGCTAAGATCAAAGATATAATCTGTTTTGCCAACCTCTCACTGGCAAGTATTATAAGAGCAATACTTATCAGTGAGCAGGCCTGAAGAGCGGTTGCCTCATTTTGCGAGACTGTCATCTCGCTTAAAGAGGCACGGCAAAGGGATAAGGTGAATGCCGCCAAAACACTCCAGCCAGTAGAATATCTGTGAGCTGACTGCAACCCATAGGATGGCTTCAACGACCTCTGGCTCCCCATTCATGGTTGATGGCGGTTTCGCTGGGTTTTAGTAGGTATTGCGAGTTCGTACCCTCGCGGAGTCCAACACTCCCGACCCCATTAGTCGGGGTGCGTAAATGCATTTCCCAACTACAAATAAAATCTTTTTTGTCAGCTTAATATCTAAAATGTCCCTCAATGCGGTATTAAAAGTAAGTAGCAGCCCGTTAACGTTCCACTGCTGGGCACAGGCCTCCTCACTCCGAGGAGCGAGGGTTTTTTAGAGCATAGACCCACCACTGTTCCACTGCGGATTGGCAGGCATAGTACACAAGTGCAGTCTCTATTCCTTCACTCTCATAGTCCAATGTGACGGGAATCCGACACGACCGGAAAGAGATCAGGCGCAGGACCGACGGCTTAACGTGCTCTCAGAGGCACGGGGTTGGAACACACCGCCAACTTTCCAACTTCGGGCAAATATTGAGAAATTCTTAATAGATTACTCAATATTGATTTTGAATTGGCCCGACCCGGGACTCGAAGCCAGGACCTCATGTCTGTAGTCGAACATATTACCCATTAGACCAATGAGGCAGTTTTACAGCGGTATTAGATAATCTTGACTAATTTTTGTAAGCCGTAAAGGAAGCAGTGTATCAGGCGACTCAGATTTGCACTCGAGCTGGAAGAACCGTTCCGCTGGGTTTTAATAAGTTCTCACTTTGAGCAAGAAACATCAGAAAAAAGTAGTGTGGGGTACAATCTCGACTTACAATGAAATATGATAAGCGATGATAAATACTAAAGTGGTGACACACTGATCCGGTTGGAGGTGATTTACCTCTTAATGGTTTCTACACAGCATCGTAGGTTTTTCATTATGCTATTTTCCTTAACGAGTCTATTAGTGGTGGTTCGTAGATGTAAATTCGTCCTTAAAGAAATCGAAGTTAGGTTTTCTCTTCGTAAACTACCCCCATTCAACTTGTTTAGCAATCAGTTTTAACGGATAAGTCATCTATTTCCAAAAATCTACGAAATTAGACCTATTTTGACTGCGAAATAACGAAAATTTGAGCAAACAAATGTCGCTTTACAATATAAAGCTTGACCTAGCCTCGCTGCCCAGCTTAAGTTCGCTAAAACTGATCCCAGATTAATTTTCCTGTGGAGAAATTTCTAGAATAGAGCTTATTAATTAAATATTGACTAGCAGGAGGGGTGTTTACGATACAAAAAGCACAGATGTACGAACACCTAAATATTTTGTGCCTAGTTTTGGATGGGATCAGAAAACCAATTTACAAGTGGGATTATTAAAAGTCCTGGTTGTTATTGGTTTGGCACGATTATAGGCTGTTACACTGTATGCAGGTTGGATGAAGTGGAGGCAGGTCTCGGGAACAATTTGCGATGCCAGAATGCCTATTACACTAAAGGGGAAAATTTATAAGACGATCGTAAGACCTGTCATCCTGTATGGATCAGTGTGCTGGGCCACCAAAGGGGAGAATGAAAGGAAATTGCATGCAGCGGAGATGCGAATGTTGAGATGGATGTGTGGAGTGACAAAATTGGATAAGATTAAGAATGAGTATATTAGAGGAAGTGTGAAAGTAGCACCAGTGACCGAGAAGTTAAGGAGTGGAAGGTTAGCCTGGTATGGACATGTAATGAGAAGGGAGGATAGCCATGTATGCAAGAGGGTCCTAAATCTGATGGTAAGCGGCAGGGCTGACCAAAAAAAGTGTGGATGAATTCTGTGAAAGAGAATATGTGTATAAAGGGTGAGAATGTAGAAATGACAGCGGATAGAGTGAAGTAGCGAAAGGAAACATGCTGTGCCGACCCCACCTAGTGGGATAAGGGCAAGAAAAACAACAACAACATTGTACCACATTACACCTGACATGGCCGCAAATGTATCGGTGACGAAGAGAAATGTCCCACACGTTCGAGTTTCACTGGCAGTTCAAAACGCCTCGGATCACACGTGAATCTCTTCTAACACAGTTAGTGCGGTCGCACACCTGAGAAAAACACCTGTTATTTAGTATTATCTACTAATCGATAAGATTTTTTTATTTAAGGCACCAACAAGTTAAAAGACTACATCGCTCCTACTGCCCGCTATTTATATTACACTAGCGGCCCGTCCCGGCTTCGCACGGGTAGACATAAGTAGGTACAGATATTTAAGTTATAAGCATGATAATTAAAACGAGCATGAATCACTAAATTAGAAAAAAAAATTAAAGCCTCCCTGTACACTACGTGAACAAGACTCTCTCCAATACGACGAACTTTTGCTAATCTCGCTTGGGAACTGTTCTTAGATAGCTGCGACCTTCTTCTTCTAGGCATATTGCTATGAAGGATATTTATTTTAAATCAGAAAAATTAAGAATAAACTAATAATAATAAAAAAGAAATTATTCGATTTCAAAGAGATAGTTCTGAAAAGAACTTAGACAAATATTATGAAAAAGTGTGATTCCTAATACTAAAACTAAGTAGCTCTGAAAAGAATTTTTTAAGTGAAGCTTAAAGATGTGCTAAAAGAAACTCGAAATATTCAATGTCGCTTGCGTCCACTGCGTAAGATAACCTAGTTCATAATGGTGCACCCCCTTCTCCCACACTGCCCCTCTCTGATGCGCTGCGTTGCGGCCGCCGCCGGCGTGTATTTTTATTTTAATTTCATGATATCTTTTGAATGGAATATCCGATTTCAATGTGTCGTTAGGTAAACAACCATTTACCTAACGACACGTTCACAATGGTAAACGTTGAATGCTTCATAGAAATATAATAGATTAGAAAAACTATAGAGAATGAAAAAAGGTTACAAATTGTATTAGGTGAAATATACAAAAGGGACATCATCAATTTACATTTGATGTAAAAGTGTTTTTATTATTTTTATTTTAAATATAAGAGTTTGCAAACAAGTATATAATTTAACAAACAAGAATCATAAAATTAGATAAAGAGAAATGAAAACTATATTTTTTTGCTTTTGGAACATTGTCGTCTATCGTTACTTGATATATTGATTAAAGGTGCAGGGTTAATAATTTTATACAAATTATTGGAAATTAAAACGAACTTTAGGGCATTGACTTAAGACGCCTTTTTAAAATAACAAAGATTACATATTATACTGTAAGTGTTACAAAATATCAGTTACTGCTATTTGATTTTTTGCTATTTTAAAATGTACTATAAATCAATGTGTTAAGGTTCGATTTAATTAACAATCAATTGTATTAAATTATTAACGTTGCCATATGTAAAACAGATAAAATATTATTTTAGACTTAAAGAAAACCTTTTTTTAAAAGAAAGTTAAGCGATAAAATCTTATTATGACAAAGAATTACTGAGACGACTAAAACGGATCCAATGAATGACTATAAATTAAATTGAAGTAATATTTTAATAACTAATAGATATTCCGCCACAAATCGCACACTTGCTGTAAGCCGTTGAGGAGTTCCATTGAGCATCATCTTTAACAATGACAATTACTTGACGTTACGGTAGGTTACCAAATATCCGGAGAGCCTATAAAAGCCTCGGCCTAGTATCGTTAATTTGCTCCTAAGAATTGAAGAGTTCCGTTACTTTGTCAGGGATCCCATGATCAAAACCTAACCAAACTACCGTCAAACAACCCTTGGAGTATATCCTTTCCAATAAAAAGCGAATGCGAATCGCGATCCTGAAGTGGAATTGGGCGGGGCACATAGTCCAACGAACTGAAGGAAGGTGCTGGAATGGCGACCCCGCACAGGACGACGCAGTGTAGGAAGACTCCTCACAAGTTGGAGCGACGATATGAGGAGCCAGGCGGCGCAAGATTGGGCCTTGTGGGCATCATTACGTGAGACCTATGTCCAGCAGTGGACGTCCACCGGTTGAAGCGACGACGACGACAACGAAAAAGCGAATCATCGAAATCGGTTGGCCTGATCTTCAATTATTCGTCGATTTGTCATATATAAACAGATTCATCATGATCGGTTCACCCAGGTGAGAGTTATGAGGTAACAAATAAGTGGTTAGCATGTTCGGCTACAGACATGAGGTCCTGGGTTCGAGTCCCGGGTCGGGCCAATTCAAATATCAATATTGAGTTTTCTATTAAGATTTTCTCAATATTTGCCCGAAATTGGGAAGTTGGCGGTGTGTTCCACCCCCGTGCCTCGGAGAGCACGTTAAGCCGTCGGTCCTGCGCCTGATCTCTCTCCGGTCGTGTCGGATTCCCGTCACATCGGACTATGACTATGAAGGAATAGAGAGTGCACTTGTGCACTATGCGTGCCAATCCGCAGTGGAGCAGCGTGATGGGTCTCTGCTCTAAAAACCCTCGCTCTTCGGAGTGAGGAGGCCTGTGCCCAGTAGTGGGACGTTAATGGGCTGTTACTTACTTACTAAACATTTTAAAAAATACACACGTCTTGATAACCTCCGCCTTTTTTTTTTAAGTCGGTGAAAAATAATTCGATTTGCCGGTTAAAAGAAAATTTGATTGTCTTGAAACTGGTCTAGTGTGCGAAGTGACTTATTATTATAATTTGATGAATGATTTCTCTCGGTCGTACGCGAACCGGACTTTAAAAAGGGAAAATTGCCGACAGTTTGTTTGGAAACTGATCGCTCATACGTAGGCATCGCAGGAATGTTCGCACAAGAACAGCTGATTGTACAGTGAACGCGGTCGCGAGGTCGTTGACCGCACTTTCGCTGCCGTCGCATTGCCCAACGCAACCAGCTCTAAACTGACGAAGTACATAGAGGATCAACACCTTTGCCCTATGGCTTTAGGGCCTGTTGTTTAGCTATTCATAGATAGATAGATAAATACTTTATTGAACGCCACAGAATGAAGACAAAAGAAAAATACAATAACTTAAAATTAACTTAAATTTTGACGGCCTCGCTGGCGCAGTGGTGCGAATATTCGCTTTGCTAGCGGAGGTCCCGGGTTCGATCCCCGGTACTGGTGGGAGGCTTCGGCAGTGGCTAGTTACCACCCTACCAGCAAAAACGTAGAAAAACTTAGACTGTATCATCACTTACCAGGTGAGATCACAGTCAAGCGCTAATCTGTCAGCAATAAAAAAAACTTAATTTAGTGTGCAATTGGGCGGTCTTATCGCTACATGGCGATCTCTTCCAGACAACCCTTGCGGTTAGGAAGACAGTCAAAGAAAAGAGAAAGAAGATGTTACTATAGAAATAGACATACATATATTATCTACATACATACACACACACACACACACACACAAATATATATATAAACATACATAAAGCATTAGGCAAGCCCATCTCAAGCGTTAAGGATGCTGAGAATTAGATAAAGACGCTGTTTGAAGATGGAGAAACTCTGGCACTGGCGAATATCATATTTCAGTAACGAGAGGTTATAAAAATTAAAAGTACGTGCGTACAAAGTAGACAATTTTTAAGACTTGTTCACGTTTATAGAAATGTAAAACTTTAGTTTTCCGAGACTTAGATATCTCAAATGACATATTGTTTTATTTTATGAAAAAATAAAGAATATTCAATGACGAGTGCAAAATTAAGATGTTATTAGTAAATATAAATACCTGACCTTCAAATGAATTAGCATAGAAAACGCTGCACTTAATTATTATGTCTTTATTTAACTTAGAAAGAATTATGATAAAATGCCTACATGTAAGTAGAATTTACATTAAAGTTATATAATTTAATCTATGTCAACTTTCCGAACCGGTGGTAGATTCGTTATTAACGGACAGACTACTGACGATTCAAAAGGCCCTGTCAACTAGTAGTTGAAACGGGCGATCTAAGAGCTAATTTTACCCAACCGGGGACCGAACACGGAAATAGTATTTTCTAATTTGTCTAGATCTGGTCTGGTGGAAGGCTTACACCGTGGATAGTTACCATCCTACCAGTAAATAATTGTCACCAAGCAAAATTGCATTCGTTTTATTGCTAACATATAAGCGTGATACAAAGATAAAGTATATCTAGTAAAAGAAAATATACCTTCTTAAAGACTTGAATTTTACTGAAACGCTTCTTTATTTCCTTGGTGGTACGTTTTTGGTTCCGGAATCGTACCTGGGACTTGTGTAAGCAAAACTAATACTTACACTAATACTAAAGACCTACAATGAGAGTAATGCTTAATTTAGCCAGAGAGCGTGGTGGAGAGAACAGCACGCTGTGTCACCACAGCAGTGAAGAAGTTGGTATCACCAGAAGATGATGGGGAGGAAGCCGCGTACGATAGGGCCGATGATTTGGTAATTTCTAGACGTAGCCAAGCTAGTTCGTGTACACCCTGGGTATTTTCTTATGGAGTGATTCATTGTAGCTGCTAATTTTATATCACCCCTCTACAAGGCTCAATTCTTTGACAAAACAAAACGAAAGTTATGATTTTTGAAAGAGATCTATGATGAATGGCAATATTTTGATAGTTGGGGAACAAGTGGAAGATGTGAAAGAAATCGTATACTTGGGGTCTAAATTTACAAAAGATGGAACGTGTGAAAGTGATGTTGAAAGGAGAGTGAATCCAGGGAATGTGGTAACCAGATAGTGTCTCAAACGAGTAGAGGAGTGTTGAAAGTTGGGTATATCAGAAGAAGCATAAAGTTAAAATAAATGCGGTAAAGATAAGAGCGTTAAGAAGTATGAGTGGATTGAAACTGAGTGACAAAGTAAGAAATAAGAACGTTGTAGTGGCTAAAATTGTGAAAGGTATGCTTAAATGGTTTGGGCACGTAGAGAGAATGAATGAAAAGTGACTAGTAAAAGGATTTATGAGTTAGGAGGGAATGGGAAAACCAGGACATTTTAAAGAAGGGCCAAGTCAAGAGTACCCTTTATGAAGGGTTTAATGAGAATGGAAGAAGCGAAGGAGATATGTATGTTCTTTGAGAGTTTATGTAATTGGAACTGTATAGCTAATAATACAAAATATTCTCCATATTCTATTTGATTTATATCTACAGATTCAAAACTATATTTTTAAATATATTACGTGGCAAGATATATGATTTATTACAAGTAAATTTTAACCTTACCTTCTTTTTTAAATGTAAATTTAACAAATGCAGCAAGAACTTCTTAAACTCGTTTCAATGGATGATGCTGTACAATCCTTAAAACGATTTAATTAATATTCATTATTCCCACGGGATCAGGAAGTATTTATATGACATTATTGGAATTGCAAGTTTTATATCAAAGTAGTGTAGATTGTGCACATGCCATCGTCGCCCAGTACTGTAATTTCGTAAGACGATCACGTCATATCTTATCTCATCCCGCAGACATAAATATTCAGTGATAATTTTTACTCACAACTACACCGCTGATAAGTTTTTCTGATAACTCATCGTGATCATTCAAATTTGTATATAATTTGTACTTGTTTTTATCCGCAGCATAGATCGTGTAACACCTAAGTATCCTTAAATCGTTAATTTTCCTTACCTATTATTTATCAACTGTAAGCATATTTTAGCTTCACGAATAAGAATTTTCTACAATCCCGTTTCAACCCTCTTTTAAATGTAATTTTAAAAGAACATTCACACATACTTTAGTTATAAATCAGAAAGAGCAAATCGGATGGCGCAATATAAAGTTTTATACAAAAATCAACGCCTTATTTACACACAAAAAAAAAGGTCTAAAATGTCAATTCAACGCTCACTTTTATAATATTTAATACGAAATATAAATATTAATTCTAGAAAATTTAAAGCAAATCAGACGACTCAATATCTTAATACCAAAAATTGCCCCCAATCTTCCCTCCCATATGAGATTTCCTCAAAAAAAGTATCTCTAATTCTATCCCTAGTTTTATGATATGTAAAACGTAATGTAAACATTAATTCTTGAAAGTTTAAAGCAAATCGGACGACTCAATATCTCAATATAGAAATTGCCCCTTAGCACCTGACCCCTCGTCCTATCCCGTATGAGTTTTTCACACAAAGTACCCTTAAAATATCTCCAATTCTACGCCTGCTTTTATAATATGTAATACGTGTAATGTAAACAATAATTCAAGAAAGTTTTAGGCAAATCGGACGACGCAATATCGTAATACAAAAATTGCCCCAAACCTCCTATCCCCTATGAGTTTTCCACAAAAAAGTGGCCTAAAAATGTCTCCAATTCCACGCCTTCTTTTATAATATGTAATACGTAATATAAACAATAATTTTAAAAAGTTTAAAGCAAATCGGACGACGCAATATCTTAATTAAAAAACTTGCCCCTAACCTTCTCTATCCTCACCCTATACCCTATGAGCTTTTCACAAAAAGAAAATAGCGTATATGTCCACTGTTTAAATCTATCTCCACGTCGAAATTCATCATAATCGATTCAGCTTTAAGCATGAAAGCGTAAAAAACAAACTCACTTTCTAGTATTTAATATAACTTAGCATATATTCAAATTTAATGTCACATAATAGCTTCCGCGAGACGAATATTTATTTATTAGAAACGCCATATTACATTTATACTTAATTTGAATGAAATTTTACCGACACTCATTACTTATATAACGTTATTATGAAATGTAAGTCTTCGGGTTTATTTTATCTCAAAATTACGTAGTCAATTAATTCTAAATATATATTTGCAGTCGAATTTATTACATTAAAGATTTTTAACATAATAATAAATCTAATCTATCAAAGTTTTTCCTAACCGAAAAATGAGTTTATGGCAACAGTGCAATTGTTTACCTTTGTACTTCCAAAATGTTATAGTCAGTTAACCTTAAAAGATAAATGTAAGCTATCGTGGACTTTATTTTAGACCTTTTTAAGACGAACAATTCCATTAAACACGATTATTGTGTTTATAACCGTTTACACAGTGTACACTACGAAAGCTCTCAAAACATAATATGTTTTTCCCGTTTTTGCAACATTTTTCATTCACGCTCTTCTATTGGTTGTATCCCGATGTTATATAGCCTTGTTCGATAAATTGGCTATCCAACGCTAAAATAATTTCTCAAATCAACCAATAGCTCCTGAGATTAAACACGTTTAACCAAACACCTACATTTTGTGGTTATAATAGGAATTATACCACACCAAATTACTCATTAAAACTCACTAGTTATAAGTGCGTTTCAAAGCTATAAATCAATGTACACCGAGATATATTGACGTCATTTTCAGCGAAAACCGTAATAACCATGTAGCACGCTATTTCCGATAACATTGTAATTAGTGGAGTTAGTAATATCAACCCGTATAAAAATATCATATCGCTATGTTAATATTATGTGTTTTATATTTCCCATCCAAAAACATAAATATCGTCTTCATATTTGATTAAGAAAGTATCAATAAATTTATTGTTGACACGTTAGGACTTAACTGTAATGTCAGTAGATGGTAAGTATAATGATACTATAATAATTGGAAGCGCGCTAACCTGATAAAAGGTATACTTCATATATTTTCTGGGAGTAAACCACTATTTTGATCATACGAAGAAAGAAAGAAAATCGTTTATTCGTCGTAATGTAAGTATGAATTATGATGACACAACGATGAAAAGGCCAACAGCTCAAGCTAAGCCATTTATTACTATAACAGATAGCGCTGATTTTCAGCTACAGCCAAAAAAAAGTGACGTCATTACTTTTGATATTAATGAAATAGGAAATAATACAAATAAAAGGACCAAAAACTACGGTCAAAAACCAAAAGATACCAATTACAACCAAATTGAAAATGAAATCTAAAAGTTTACAAAACAATTGGTAATGCAAAAAATCATATCGCCCGAAGACAGTCTGATAACCTGGAGAAAGTGGTTATGGTAGGAAGGGTTTAAGAATAAAGACAAATGGTCGTTCATTTACCAGTTGTTACGACCAAATAATGAATATAACGAGACTCGTGCTTCCAACAACCCTAAAAAAAGAGGATAGAGATGAAAGCAGCTCGTCCATGCAGGCATATTAGAGCAGACACTACCTTCAGCAACGAGGTTTACAGAAATGTATATTATGGTGGTTTCTAAACAATATCTTGCTTTGTCAGTAGGGTGTTAACTTGCCACGAGCGAAACCTTCCACCAATCCAGACCCAGGCAGATAAAAAATGAAATTTTTTAAATTTGCCCCACCAGAAATCGAAACCAGGACCTCTGCTAATGAAGTCGCTATCGAAACATATCTTAGTAATCTAATTGCAATCATAGAAGGTAATAGTTTTATGTTTAAACAATCACTGCTTGTTCATACGTGTGCTAAAATTTGTATCCATCATTAGGTTCAACAGCTTTTAAAATTCTGTTAATATGTTAGATGTGACATCGGAATTGAAACGTTATTTCTACAGTAACTTTCTGACAGTATACTGAATGATAATCATATTGTTATATAACATACGTATTGTGATTCTCCAATTGTATATCATTGTATCAAATACATACATGCATTTCATATTAGGTTGCAAGTTTCTTTTTGTATTTTTGCTTATTTTCCTGCCCTTTTGTTACAATTATAATAGCTGTGGGTACTGACTCTGGAGATATTATATCAGACACAATTGTTAACTGAAAACGTAATAATATGGAAATTGTTTGGCCAAATACTGGCGCTGAATTGTAATTAATTTTTGCCTTTTTAACGCTCTCCCTGGATCAATTGGGCACGCAACGAAGTCAGGGTCGCTACCGTTCTCCAGATGGGTAAGATTATTATATATATACTGCAATCGTAAGAAAAGAGGTGCTTCTAAAATTCCATGAAACAATATCTATGTACAATTGAAACCTAAATAAAAATATGATGTTCTTTTTTTATTCTAGCTTCAAATTTGCCTTCAGGTTAAAGATTTTAATTACGATTCTTTTTAAAAACATTTTCATGCACCTCTTTTGTCTAATGACTCGCAGTATATCGGTAGATTGTTAATTTTATTTTAAATAATTAATATTGTAAACGTCTGTGACTTATATAAAGCAATCGACTGACATCGACATATGATACAGTACGACTTCAGAATTTAAATATTTGAACCATTACAACCAATGAATTCTATCATGAAATTATTCAAAAATATCAAAAAAATAATAAACGTCTCACATAACCTTGGTGATTACGTAATTTTAATATTATATATCAAAAATAAAATGAAGGAACAGTCGCACACTACATTACATTTAATTATAATATTTACATTATTAAAATATGACGACAATTGTAGAATATTCAAATTAACCTGAAAAGTGTACACAGTAATATTATTATCAATTGTCTTTATAATAATTACCGGATTCTGCTACTTAAATAGCACAGTTAAATTTCCAGTTAGCGTGTATTTACGAGGATAACTATAATTATTCAGTAAAACCTTGGCATAATTGTATAATGTTTTAAATATATTCTATACTTGCTGGAGGTTAAGGAAGCTCGTTCGTAAATTTCAATACAGATGTATGACTAACAGAAGGCAAGGCAGATGTATTTTAATAGGCGAATGACACATTATACAAGCATTAATTTGAACGGTGACGAAAGCCTCACTTAAGACAAACATGCTATACGTTTTATATTTTTTCTTCGTGTATTATAGATCTCTGTATAAAAAACACATGAACCTATCAATTAAATAGAACAAGTAGAAGAGATATTCGATATCCATATTCCAAATTATTGTGTGTTAGACGAAAAAGGAACTCCATTGTTGTTACATATAAGAATATCCAATATCTAATTTTAAAAAATACCGTTCCTTGATTATAGTATGGGAAAATATAAAACGTGTATGTCATTTGTCATAATAAAAGCCCAAATCTATTGAGTAGCAAAATTTGGAAAGCAAACTGGTCCTTATTATAACGTTGGTTGATATGTCGTTTTTCACTTAAATGTTTAAATTCCAGGTGATGCAACAAGATGTCAAGAAAGAGAATCCACTGCAGTTCAAATTCCGTGCTAAATTCTATCCAGAGGACGTGGCAGATGAACTAATCCAAGAGATCACGCTCAAACTCTTCTACTTACAAGTACGTACTGGGGCACTATTTGCTAAGCCATTTTTGTGACCTACAAACATTATAGTAGCAATAATTTCCAAGGTTTGTTTCCAAATCCAAATTTTGTTGAAAATGACGAGACAGCGCGATATTAATAAGCTTGTCTATTGATAAATAACATGTGAAAGTGATATTGAAAGGAGAATGAACGCAGGGAATATGGTAAATGGTTCTCTGCACGCCTGTATGAATAGCCAGATGGTGTCTCAAAGGGTCAGACTGGCTGTGCATGCAGGAGTGTTGGTGCCAACACTTATGCATGGTAGTGAAAGTTGGGTATGGCAGAAAAATCACAAAAGTAAAATAAATGCGGTAGAGATGAGAGCGTTGAGAAGTAGGAGTGGGTTGAAAGTGTGATAAGAGTGATAGGGGATGTTGTGGTATAAAAGAAGATGTAGTGACTAAAATTGAGAAGGGGATACTTAAATTGTTTGGGCATGTAGAGAGAATAAATGAAAGGAGACTGACAAAAAAGATATATGAGTCAAGAGTGAATGCCAAATTTGGAAGGGGAAGACCAAGGCGAACGTTTTTGAAGCAAATCCAAGAAATTTAAAATAAGGGCCAGGTCAAGAGTACTCTCAACCGACGAACTTATATGGAAGGTTGAATGATAATGATAGAAGCGAAGAAGATATACAAATATCGTGGCAAGTGGAAGGACGTGGTCGCTGCCTATCCTGCTGGTATGAAGAGAATGAGGCATGATGCCATGTATGTATGTATTTATTGATAAATAACATCATCCAATTTTTTAAGAATCAGTGTTCCATAGGGATCCATCCTGATGCTTTTGAATATCTGCGTTGTTAGTAGAGAAGGATATTATATTTTTCAAACGATTCCATACTCTCTTTTATAAGGGAAAGAAGGAACACGTACCATTTATTCTTTAACATTTTTCAGATCTAGATAAAACCTTAGAAATTATTTTGAACTTGTACTTTCCAACAGCAATCGAATAGCGTGAAGCATCTAAACTTCTCTAATATGAATTAGATGTTCCTTATTCAGCAGTGGATATCAAATTCACTATACTAGATTTATTTTTATAAACCCTTGTATGCGAATATCGCTGCTATTCTTGATGGAGTATGTTTGTGACAGGTAAAGAATGCCATCCTGTCGGACGAGATCTACTGTCCACCTGAAACGTCAGTGCTGCTGGCATCATATGCTGTACAGGCTCGCCATGGGGATCACAACCCCGCTGTGCACGCCCAAGGTTTCCTCGCAAATGACCGTCTGCTTCCACAGCGCGTCACCGACCAGCACAAGGTACGTACCACATTTTATTATATATTATACTCTCCCACCATTGACCATAAGTTAAATATTTATTCTCAGGTCCCCTTTTCTTTCGAAAAATCTGACTTTATATATGTAAATCCTTCTTTTGCAAAATAATTTAAACCATTTTTCAAGAATCGGTGTCCCACAGGGATCTATCCTGAGACCCATTTTGTTTTTAATGTATATAAAAGCCATACCGTATCGCTAGTAAAAAATAAATATAATATTGCATTATTTATTGATGAAACAAAATCAACCCTTTTATATAGATGAACTTTACTGTATGAGATTGATTAAAGGAACCAGATGCTTCTCATTTTTTTTTAAGGTTTTCGCTTCATCTATTCGTATCTGTAGATTAATTGAACCCAGGAAAAAATGCAGGAAATATAATTTTTGTAAAACAAATAGCTATGACGTCAACAATTTTTTGGTAAATATTTTTTTTAACAAAAACCAGCTTTATATCACTAGATGGTAGTGGAAACATGTTACTTGCATTATTTTTAATGGCCTATTTTATCCCTTTTTTATCTTATTACGCTTTTTTTCTCCTGGTAACAGATGTCCCGCGAGGAGTGGGAGCAAAGTATTACCAACTGGTGGCAGGAGCACCGTGGTATGTTGCGCGAGGACGCCATGATGGAGTACCTGAAGATTGCCCAGGACTTGGAGATGTACGGGGTTAACTACTTTGAGATCCGCAACAAGAAGAACACCGAGCTTTGGCTTGGTGTTGATGCTCTCGGACTTAACATTTACGAGAAGGACGACAAGTTAGTAGCTTTTCTTTGCAGCTTTACTTCACTGGATTTTAGGTAGCCTGGCCTAATGGTTTTAGTGTACTATCTGGATTTGATGCCTGACTTGGCCAATTCAGTAAATTGCATCTTCTAGTTTGTCTAAGTCTGGGTCTTGTGTGAGAAAAATTTTCTAATTCCAGTGGGTAGTAATCATAAAGAGGTTCATTAACTCTTACAAGATTAGCGTGTTATCATCTTACATCATCATCACTAACTTTACTTGTATTTTTGACCGATGGTGTGAGTAATCTCTTCGCTACCAGATCCTGGTTTGTTTTCCCAGCCGGACAAATTTATTAACATGCATTTTCTATTTTGTGTACTAGGGCTAGTGACGATGCTGTGCAAAATTTATTAAGTGCTAAATTACCTCTTACCAGGTACTATTTTACACTGTCTTACTTTTATGTAGACCGAATTTTGGATTTGTTTTTCTTGGATTCTTATACTTTTCAATTCGATTTTTGTTAATCGATTATCCGTTGTTTTTACGATAGGTCGTTTCGATTTTTTCATAAACGTTAGGTTGTGTTACGAAAATATTTGCATTACTTTCAATGTAAATCGATGTTTTCTTCATATCGAATATTTCATTATTATTAATATTACTTGCAACGGGTTGTTTAATTTTCATACGAGTCTCCTGTAAAATTACATTTTTTTTATTGGGTCATAAATACTAAAAGCAACGTTTCAAACTTTTTTCACACTCAAAATTTTCAAATAATATGGCAACCCCTCCTGAATGTATGGTCTTTTTTTTTGTTTCCATTTTTCATTGTCACCCAGTATAACAACATGCTCAAAGCATTCTCTTTTGCCATAAAAAGAAGTTTAGTTTAACGTAATGTCGAGACGATAAGTTCTAAGTAGTTGCCGAGTTCGCGTGCTATCAGGCAACGACTATTCGACAGATAAAATTACTTGTTTTACAAATATTTGTTACTTTTGCGTCAAGAATACCACACAATTGTATTATTGTAATTTCTTCTGAATAAAGCGATGTTACGGGAAATTTCATTTAAAATTGCTTTAGAGGATATAATATAAAGAGCAACCAAGGTCAATATGGCGGTGCTCATTTTATTCTCATTCATAAAACCATACGTATTTGAAGTGAAACTTCTTTAGGCGCATGAGCGTAACATTTTTACGGATGAAACGCGTGATTAACGTCACGACGGTGTGCAGCGTTTTTTATGCTTATACGTTTGAAAGTCAGGGAGTTTTAATCATTTAATATATTATTTTTCATAAAATAAAAATATTTCATAAATTCTAAAAATTGCAGATGCAAAACTAAATACTGTAAATATAGTCATCAAAGACATTTTTGAAGCGAAACTTCTTTAGGTGCACGAGGGTAAAATTGAAAGATAAAACGAGCGATTAGCGTCACGAAGATGTGCAGCGTTTTTTATGCTAATTATAGTTTTAATATTTACAAATAACATTTGGCATTTTAATTTGCCACAGGGCATTTAATTATACAATTTTTATAAAATGAAAATATTTCGCAAATTCTCTTTTCTAAATTTTAAATACAAAAACAGAATTTAATTAATAATTTCTAATATAATTTCAATAAATTGTTTGTATTAATTTTCGACACTTTTAATGACAATTAAATTCCTAACACATCTTCCTTTTTTCCCCCCATCTAAGTCTCTGAAATGTAAAGCTTTACATTTGTATACATTTAAACAAGACTTAAAAATTGGTTTGCCAAAGAAGTTTCACTTCTGTACTTTGTGCGCACGCACTTTTTATGTATTACTTGTCCTGTCTTCGCATTAATTGTAACACATAGATTTCGTGTGACATAATCGATCGTGATAAGATATGACGCGCGTCACGGTGCGATCGTGATGACAGGACTCGCGATATACGTGTTTGCCTTTACGCGTGACGCTATTTTTGTCGCAGTCAACACGCGTCACGCCTTTAAACATTTCCTAATTAACTTGTATTGTCACGTATATTTGACGAACATTTTGTATACCTTAAATGAAGGTCGAGAGATGTGTTATTATTAAAAGTAAAGTAGCAGCCTATTAACGTCCCACTGCTGGATACAAAGCCTTCTCACTCATAGTAGAGGGGATTTTCTTCTTATTTTTTCTGAGCGGCATACATTACTTCACATAATTACGCTGGGAAATGCGTTTATGATCAAAACCCAACACATGATTCAAGGGTGTGGATATTGGCGAGAGAGAAAGCTTCGCAATGCCCATTAAACCCCAGCAAACCACTTTCATACATACAAAGCATCACGCCTCATTTCCTTCGGGGTAGACAGAGGCCACGATCCTTCCACTTGCAACGATCCTTGCATATATCTTTCTCTTCTTTCATCAGGTTTAATGACTAAGCCTTTCATACAAGGTCGTCGGTTTAAAGTACTCTTGACCTGGCCCTTATTTGAAGTGTCCTGGATTAGGTCCAGGAACGGTCTTCCCCTTCAAACATTCTCATTCACTCTTGACACATAAATCCTTTTATTCATTCTCTCTACGTGCCCAAACCATCTAAGCATATCTTTCTCAATTTTGGTCACAACATCTTCATGCATTAATAAGGCATCAGGGGTTCAACTTCTGCTTTTATCCCTGATGACCCGAATGAGTCTGACTGAGGATCTAGTGTCTGCACAGTATTCGAACTCATACGTTTCAAAACAAGAATAAATGTTATCATTGGGCCTTTTATAATTAAATTTGCATTCCCTGTATCACCATATCGAAAGTTATATTCATCACCTATGTTATGTTCTTAGAATTTATTTTGTTTTCTGAACCCAACGATTTGGGCAGTGATCTGATTAGTCAACCAGCTATTTTCTTTCTCAAATCAAAAGTCTCCATGAAATTTGACACATGCTATTGGGCATTTTATATAGCAAATACCTTCTGATCATTATGTCTTTGCTTACACTTTATCGTATCCATCCTTTTATAGGTTGACTCCTAAAATCGGATTCCCGTGGTCAGAAATCCGCAACATCTCGTTCAACGACCGCAAGTTCATCATCAAGCCCATAGATAAGAAGGCGCCTGACTTCGTGTTCTTCGCGCCCCGTGTTCGCGTCAACAAACGCATCTTGGCTCTTTGTATGGGCAACCACGAGCTGTACATGCGACGCCGCAAACCTGACACCATCGACGTACAGCAGATGAAGGCCCAAGCACGAGAGGAAAAGCTAGCCAAACAGGCACAGAGGTAAGCATCACAAATCCTTTTGTCGGTAATTCCTGATTGTTAAAGCAGATTCTTTTGCCACATCTTCTTTCAAGTCTTCATGAAAAATATGCTGAACTTTTACTGGTTTTTATTTTTAAGGCTCAAGATGTCACTACTAGGAAATGTCTTCTTTCTATACTAACTCTTGACTAACTCAAAGGTCTAATGTGCTGCTACAAGAAAACATCTTCCTTCCAAGTTGTACTAGCTCTTACTGATTGGAAAGCTGAAGATGTTTCCACCGGGAAATATAATCCTTCAAGATTATATTAACTCTTACTGGCTCAATGCCACAAAGCATTACTACAAGGAAAAATCTCCCTTCTAGGCTGTGATAATACTACAAAAAAACATCTTCCTTCTAGATTATTGTAAGTCTTATTGGCTCAAAGGCCTGAGGTGTTCTTACAAGGAAACATGTTGCTTACAGCTTATGCTAACACTAAATCAATAGTTCATGGTGTCCTTACCAGGAACCAACTTCCTATTCCTAAAAGTCCCATGGTACTGTTACCTAGTGGTTTATAGTATCTCTTGTTACATTGAATAAAAAGTTATCTACTGCAATTTTTTTAGGGAAAAACTTCAGCTGGAAATCGCAGCTCGCGAACGTGCTGAGAAGAAACAGCAGGAGTATGAAGACCGGCTCAGACAAATGCAAGAAGAGATGGAGCGTTCACAGGTAACAACAAGATATTCCTTTCCAATTTTCCTTTGTTACAATATTCCAGTTTTAAAAATGATGTTTATTCATAGCTTGACCTACCTTTTTACTCAAATATATATATAGATGCATTTTTTTTTGTTAAGGCCAATCTCCTTGAAGCTCAAGAAATGATCCGACGATTGGAAGAACAGCTGCGTCAACTTCAAGCTGCTAAAGAGGAGCTGGAACAAAGGCAGAATGAACTGCAAGCTATGATGCAGCGCCTGGAAGAGACCAAGGTAACATTTATTACATAATTTTGAATTATATTTTTATCTGCTTCACTGCTTCTACTTCTTAAAGTGCCATTTCATTAGACATCAATATCGTCATTATGTATACTGATTAACTACATATTTATATAAAGAGAACTAATCTAAAACTTGGTACTAACGTTTAATGAGTTACTTCGACGGTTTCAGAATATGGAAGCTGCCGAGCGTCAGAAACTTGAAGACGAGATCGCAGCCAAACAGGAGGAGGTGTCTCGCATCCAACAGGAGGTGGAAATTAAGGACACAGAAACCCGCCGCCTCCAGGAAGAAGTGGAAGAAGCGCGCCGTAAGCAAGACGAGGCCGCTGCACTCCTGGCTGCTGCCACCACTCCCACACACCACCACTTGCAAGAAGGCCCAGAAGGTGCCGATGGAGATGCCGCTGAAGGTTCCGGCTCCGATGGTGGTTCAGAAGTAGGTGGAGGCGAGCTGACTCGTGGACCCGATGACCTCGTCGACCCTCTGGCCGACCGCCGTACATTAGCTGAGCGCTCCGAGCGTCTGCACAACCAGCTCAAAGTATGTAACAACTAATTAAACCATGGACACTGATATTAAAATATTCCGTCCATTATTTTCATACATTTCTATAAATTATTTTAGATAATTTTCACTTTTATTGATTCATTATCGCCCTAAATATTATATCATCTGTTATGTTTGACTAAACTAAATACTTTATTATAGTTCCCCAAATATTGCCATTAAAAATAAGTAGAAAAACTATTATAATATTCCTTAAATAACCGCACCATCCCAATAGGACTGCTATAACACACACACGCGCTCTCTCTCACACACACACACGAATTTCAGGTGTGAATTTTTAATTACATATTATTAATTCTTGTTACTTTCTTGTATTATATTATTTACTTTTTATATTCTATTCTTATTTTTATTATTTCTAACTGTATGTATATTTGTATATGTAACGCTGTTTATTAAATAACTTCTTAAATACTCCTAATGTTGATCTGGATAAACTCTCTATTGTGCCGTAAATACTCCCAACTGCTTGTTCATAAATACTCCCATTATTTCTCCGTATATGTTCCAACCGTTTCTTCGTAAAAACTCCCACTTTCGTTACTAAAATACTCCCACTATTTCTCCGTAAATACTCCAACTTCTTCTTCGCAAAAAAAAGCCACTATCCTTACTGAAATATTCCCACTATTTCTCAGCAAATACTCCCATTATTTCTCAGTAAATAATCCAACTGTTTCTTCTTAAAAATCGCCACTTTCGGTAATGAAATATTCCCACTATTTCTCCGTAAATACTCCAACGCCTTCGTCGCAAAAACTCCCACTATCGTTACTGAAATACTCCCACTACTTCTCTGCAAATACTCCCATTATATCTCCGTAAATACTCGAACTGTTTCTTCGTAAAAACTACCACTTTCGTGACTGAAATACTCCGAACTATTTCTCCGCAAACACTCCTCTGTTAATTCCTTCCGTTGTTACAAAGACCATTATTGATATGTGTGTATTCCGTGTGCAGGCGCTGAAGCAGGACCTGGCTCAGTCCCGGGACGAGACCAAGGAGACGGCCATGGACAAGATCCACCGCGAGAACGTGCGCCAAGGCCGCGACAAGTACAAGACGCTGCGCGAGATCCGCAAAGGCAACACCAAGCGCCGCGTCGACCAGTTCGAGAACATGTAGAGCCCCGCGACTCGCTGCGCCGACACCCAAAGAGAGGAGTTGCCTATTCAGTCGCATGAACTACCCCCATTCAAGAAACACCTGGTTGTGTATTATTAAAAAGACAAATATCAATTGGCATATACACTATATAAATAATACTTCACTATATGTCGTGATTTAAATACAAAATGGCGTCGATATTCACCTACAATATTTGACATTAAAATCCGTTCTATTATATTAATTCAAGCTACGTGTGTATAAAGAACTACTAAAACATGTCAGCAATTTAACTGGCTTTTAAATTTAACTACTTAAAATCAAGTGGGAAAACGGGCACCACAAACTGATCCATTAAAATAGTGCACAACCAAGTCGTGTAATGAATGGGGAGCTTTATATCTGCACTGGATTCGCAGCTTTTGGTATGCATCAATTATATTTTTGTATGTACTAAAAACTTCACGTTAACGCTGGAAATTGATGGTCCAAAGATTTCGGGGAGCAGTAATTTGTCTGATAGCTCCTTTTTGGTAACGTTAAATAAGTACAATGGCAACACAGTCCAGTGTTGCCATATCCGATGTAAAAAAAAGGTTTTATATCAAATCTCAATTAAACATTTAATATCAAAATGATAATTTTTTCATGCTAACCGTAGGAAGAATTTCGAATATTTTTTTTATGTACCGATAGCGTAAGTTGTCGTAGTGAAACAAACACCAAACGATGATATTTTTGTATGAAAAATAAGAGACAATCAATTTCGTTGCGGAATATATTTTTATATATTGTATAAAATTATCGTAAACACGTCGAAAAAAATTGTTGTCGACGTAACACGGTCGAATTACAGCGTACAATTAGCCTTTTGTCACAAAGGCAATTATTGTAGACGATACCACGCGGTCTGATGTCGCCACCGAAACAGTGCCAAAAACTGGACCACTAAGCGGTCCAGGTTCATTTAAAAAATAAAACCTCGACTATCTTGCAACTGCGACAGACAGAACGACGTGGGCCGGATGTTGAGTGATAACGTTATATCGAACTACCTACATATTATATAGAGATGCAACGAATATGAACTCGGCCAAATTTCTACATAATATTTTACGTTACTTGGTATTTTATACCTAGTAGAACATTTAGTACCATATTATACCTAGTGTCTTATCCGACCGTAATAATATTCGATTGTTGTCAATAATTTGAAATTGGATTACAGTCAAATTAAAAAAAAAAACACTTTAATTTAAATCATACATAAATTGAATATAATTTGTGTTTAAAAATGCAATCATTCTTTTTCTTAATTTAATGTAAACGTTTTATTAGTCAATAAAATACCTAGTATCGTATTACATTACCTAGTACTCTGTATCCGGCTGCGTTCAATCCCTATTCGAATTAATAAAGGATATATTTATTGCATCTCTATTACTTTTAACGCCGTCCAGGCGATATCCGTATTCTATGTCTAATCGATTTGTACAAACATGACAGACGTCAGACATCTCTCACAACATACAGCTCTGGATTCGAGCACTTTTAAATCTATTTGAAATAATACCTAATGTAAAAATTGATTTAATTTGACATTTTTAGCTCTGGGTTCCGGCACTTTAAAATCTGATTTGAAGTTTTATTAATAGAGTTGCCAGTTGAAAATTTTTTTTTTTTAATTTTAATAAAAAATATATATATAACTTGATTTTAGGTGTTTTTATTATGTATGTATTTTTAAACGGTTGGTATAAGTCGAATTGACATAGGATATGGCGTCACCGAGCCAATTGATTGTCGACCTTGTGGACAATGTGGGAGGGGTGAAATTTGAACGGTGCTTGCATTTTATAAAACGATGGAATCCGTCGGGCGTCGAACTCGGGACTATAATTGTAAATATTGATTATTACTTAATAGTAATTTTATTTTAGTGTGTAACGTGCTATAATAACCGAATATGTACACAGCGGACTCGACCCTCGTCGTTGAAGGCACACAGATTTTGTTTAATTAATATAGTTAATTTTTAAGTGATTTTTTTTTTTTGGATTTTTATTCTATTGCTATGTTATATTCGTGTCGATCGGGAGCGTGAGTCTTACATTTGTGGGCCAGAAGAGCAAGAACGGCCTAAAAAATAGATAACAAACTAGATTCCGTTTGCACCATCACGAGGGTACTTTGAAATTTCAAGGTTTGCATACTTTATTTCCAGAAGTTTCTAAAGATTTTCATAGGCCGTCCTTGCCTTCGTGGCCTCTTTTATTCGCGGTAGTTTGTTCTTGCGTTGGCCTGTTGATTATTTTATATGTGCGTTGGTGTGCGTGGGCTGCTGTGACGTCACTCTCTTGGCACAATTCAATCGTGTGTACACGCCACTATGTCCTAATTAAATTTTAAACATCTTTTATTTAAGATAACTGCGAAATAGTCTTCTTAGCCTCATTAAAAATTCAAGCCCTTTTGCCCAATAGTGCAGAAGCTGTTCCCAGTAGTGGGACCTTAACAGTGGCCCTTTTCAATTTTAACAGAAAGAAGCTGTTGTAAATTTTACATACCACTATATATTGTATATATCACACACACATGATTGTCCAAGAGCGTAGCGTCGTTTTATACTTTCTCTTCGTACCATATCTATACACATTTCTAACACCGTCATTATTTGGTGTGTTCAAATTCACTGCTAGTGTTGCTCAAACAAACGGAACAGGTGTCCGCGGTGCGCCGGTTGGGGGGAGTGGTGGGCCAAGGCCCTTATTTATTTTTATAATCATTTATACTTTAGATGTAGGAGTTGGGCTTTCGAGTGTAATGATCGTTTCCGAATCGGTTTCCCCCGTTGTTTTTTGATATAAGCGCAGTGTTACCAGATTGGAATATAACATCTCTATATTATTTTTGTTATAGCAACTTTCGAGAGAAAATGGCCTAAATATAGTTCTTGGACTATAAAAAATTTCGACTAGAGCTGATGCTTACTTTAATAACTGTTTAGTAGCTTTAGAAGATTTTTTAGACGTTGGAGAGAGATTAGCCTCTTTCTACAGCAAAAATAAATACCATATGTGTGTTTTGGTGCACAATGTTAAGTGTAGTAAAAGGTTGCATTTAACGCCATAAAAAACATTGTTTTATAAAATCATATTTAGCCTTTTCTGCTCTGCCATGGTCTCTGCTCCGTTGTAATGCGACATGCAATATATATCCCAAAAAATTAGTAGCGATGGGAAAAGTTTCGTTTACAAAAAGTGAAAGTGTTCAAATTATTGTAATTGGACCCATCGATATAGTCTTATTTTATAATATATTATCCGTATATTAATATATATTTAATATAAAAACTCTCACTGTAGTTTTAAACATAAAGAGATTAATTCATAGAAATTATAAAATTCAAATTCATTAGAAATTATTAATTGTAAAATTCATAGAAATTTTTGGCGTCATTTTCCTTATTATTTCATCTGGCAACACTGTTGGAGTTATTTAGTTGTACATTCTAAAGAAGATGCCAAGGTAAATAGTTCAATTCGAATTATTTTAAATTAAATAGAGCCTTAACTCATTTATTTATAGTACTTCTTAAAATAACAATATTAAAGAGAAGCAATAACAGTAACTGATACTTTATAACAGTAACTCTATTTATTATAAAAGTAGACGCTACATTGTGACAGCAAATGTCAGTTGCAATTTTATAACAATATTAGCGGTTATTTTAAAATATACCTTAATTCAATATGATAAGGTTCGATTTAATTTATCATATTAGCCATCTTTAGTGCATTCGGGTCCGATCACGATAACGGCCTACATTTCTTAAACATTCATACTTAACCACATACTTCTTGAACAAAATTCTAAACTATATCTTCTTGTATGCGTATAGGATGTGTATAATGTTATTTTTTAAGTGTATTAAAGGCATTCCAGTATAAGTAACAATGCGGTGGCGTGTACTTGGTCTTTTTAATCGAGAATAAATCTTGTGGAGAAATTCATTTCAATGGTTTTGTTTGTACGTGTTTTTTTAACAGTAAGTGCCATCCGTCGCATCCCCGACCATCGTACAAGCGGCGACACGGACATACTCAACAAAATTTGCAAATATATTAATTGAAACCACAAACAGATTTAGTACTGAAGACTAAGCTTTTATAAAATAAATCAAATTTTGACATCAAAACGATGACGTTTCTGTTACAGTGTTACCAACCGAAAAAATAGCCGAAATAATTGGGATAAAACTGAAGTTTAAATATTAAAAAAATAACTGAGTGAACTAGTATATATTGTAGGTCTGTGTCGCCGCATGTTCGGTGTAATCGAATGATTCTTGTGAACATTTTTAAAATATACAATACCATGTTGCCTTTCAATCTAGGATGAAATTTTTTTCCAATAAAATGTTTAAGTAAAAGGATTAGTGTTTTATTTGTATGTTCTTCTCATTCCTTCTGCTTTCCCTCATTCTGGTTCTCGGTGGGGCAAATTCTAATACGTCTACGTCTAGAGGGAGTGTACTGTGTAGAAAAACCATAAAAGGTAAATTAACTCTTACCAGGTTAGCGCGCTCCCATTTTAGACTGTATCATTACTTACCATCAGGTAAGATCACAGGATTTTCTCACCGATAAGCTTTAGGTGTGACAGTCGGGCACACACAACTTCGCCAGTGTTACATGAATTGGAGAAGGCACAAATCTACAAATAGTTGACACCTCGTTATTTATTACCACCACAAAAAAAATTGAGGTTAGGGACAACACAATGTAAATATAAAAATTATATTACATTTAATAAATTTACAATACTATATACGAGGATTAACTCAGCATTTTCTTAAAATGAATATTTAAAGGAATAATACCATAATAAGACGGGAAGCTTTAGGAAAATTGGAAATTTTGGGTAATAATGCCTTTATTCAGACCACACTCACAAATTGGACATCAAAGTCAAACTGCCAGCAATAAAACAAATTATTGCGCCTGATATAGCTGATGTAAATGTAGTCCAATACTGTAAATTTATGGAATGTAATAGAGTTAAGTTATAAAAGTATTCAGCATTGGTGTATTTACATTGTTTTCCCTAATGCGGCGGTGGTGATAAATATAATTGTGTTAGTTGCGTATAGGGTTTCAGGCCTGGAAAAATGCCACGGGCCCCTGGCCCAAGAGGTACTTGAAGCACATGGCAGAAAACAGATTATGCGACTTAGCTATTCTGCCTAATGAAAATTTTATGGTCCGATCTAAACTTTGATTATGTAATAGATAGTTTTGTGAAAAAGAAACAGATTTTTCTTAATAAATACTTTATTGAATTTCAATTTTTTTCATTGTAAATGAATGCAGGTTTCCTCAACGTCGTTCCTTCATCGAAAAGCAAGCGAATGGAAGATGAATATGAAGTCTTTTGATTATTTCGCTCTCGCCTAAGAATGGCTTATGCCCAGCAGTGGCACGTATATAGGCTGGTGCATGTATAGAGTTGTTCTCTTGACAATACAATTGTTATTAATGATGGATACCTACATAAGTGGTACTATTAAAATTAAAATAAATACGTGCCATGGGCCCCAAATAGTATGGTTACGCCACTGTGGTGTCAACTATTTGTAGATTTTAGTTTAGCTACTTATAAACCGCAGAATCTCCGTACCTTCTCCGTCCAACGTGACACTGGCGAAGTTTTATCCAACTGTCACACCTAAATGTCTTTCAGATGTGACAGTTGAGCACATAGTTGAAAAAAGATTTACTTACTTTAAAGGCAAAGACATTACGATATGAAATAGTAAAAAAAACTACAGTTAAAGTTTAAATAAACTATTTACATCAAAATAGATTTCCTTTCTTATATGTTATAGTTTTGATTAAGAAATTCAATATATTAAATTTGAGACAGTATCCCTCATATATACAAATTCATATTACATTGGATATTATTTGAGCAATTTGAACAAATGACATTTAGATGACACTCATTGATTACCAGAGAAATTAAAAGAGATATCTCATTTTAGGGGTAGAATGGTTTTGACAAATCTCACTTTATTTTTATCTCTCAAATAAGTTTTTAAAATATATTAACGTTTACAAAGTAAAGTATGACATCTCATATAGATGTATCTCTAAAGGACAAAAAATTATGTGTTATTTACCAAAGTATTTTATACAATACATACATACATAGATAGCATCACGCCTCATTCCCATAGGGGTAGGCAGAGACAACATTCACACAAGTTCGTAGGTTTAGAGTGCTCTCGACTTGGCCCTTAATTAAAATGTCCTGGATTT
>JACTOM010000667.1:3608307-3769593 GCA_015832385.1 Elymnias hypermnestra
GTTCACTATGTTTTCTGGAATATTATGCCACAACAAAATGTTCGTTCACTATGTTTTCTGGAATATTATGCCACAACAAAATGTTCGTTCACTATGTATAGTGGAATATTATGCCACAACAAAATGTTCGTTCACTATGTTTTGTGCAATATTATGTCACGACAAAATGTTCGTTCACTTTACACACCTTTTAAAAGTTGTTCGTTCACTGCATATGGCACACTATTATGTCTCACAAAGATTATTGTTATGTATAATGTATACACAATCTTGACAAATTATAAATCTTCCTTGAAGAAGCACTCTATATATTTTTAGTAGTTTGTTTGCAAATACTTACTCGTTTGATTTGTTTCTTGTTTCAGCATTCTTCACATTCGAGTTTTCTAGTTTCTTTGTTAATGTATTATTATTGTCCTAAAACAAAAGATGCAGTTCAGGTCTTCCTTAGTACATATACAAAGATGGAAACTTGGTTAGATACTTGTTAGATTACCTCTTCCACTTGTAATAATTGGAAAGTTACTTGACTGCTGTCTCCTGTCTCTAGTTGTATGTTCTTGTAATTTTCCATTGACATAATTTTGTCAGACTGTATGTTTAACACTCCCATCTCTATGAGGATTAAAGGCAGGAATTTTGTCATGTCAGGACCCACTTCTAGTCCCGTTTTACTATTACTTGATTCCTGTGGACATATGATAAAAACAATCATTAAAATACATAACTTCTAAGTCTCAGGTTCAAATCATGATCAGATACCACTGAGATTCTCTATATAAAAAGAAACTGATGTGCTTCATTGTTTTTATCAATACATCATTGTTTTGCGATGAAAGTGATATAACCTGCATAACCCAGAGTAATTTTTGATTAATTGTATTTCTATTTCACGGTGGGACCCACTTAGGCAGTGACCAACACTTCAACGGTTGCAGATTTGTTGTACACACCTCATCTTTATTGTTAAAGTCATCTGATTGGGGATGAGCCACAGCCAATGGAAATATTTGTATCCTGGTTAATCCATCACATTCACACTGTAGATGCCTTATGCCTTCCTCATTGTATTTGTAATAGGCTGTTACTTACCATTTTATAAACAAGATGGTAAGTGGTGCAAGTGATGTGTGATGGTAAGAGATATATGAGATGGCAGCAAATTAACATAGTAAGAGGTCATTTACTTCTTATGGTTCCTATACAGTATGGAATGCAAAGTTTTCAGCATTACATCTTTAATTACCAGTATAGGCTAGAGCTTTACTGGTTAGTAAAGGTGGTGGCTTTCATGATATGTAAAGGTTGGGGTTTTACTGGAAAGTAACTAACTAACAAATTAGAAAATACAATTTCCTGAACATGCCTCCCCTAGCTGCCATCTTAGGATGTATTGCCACTGATTTATTTATTTATTTATACACTTTAATGCAGGTCTACAATAATAATAATATACAATTAAATAAACTTAAATATAAGGGAAATAAAAGTACAACAGGCTGTCTTATTGCTAAATAGCGATTTCTTCCAGACAAACTTAGGTTAAAAGAAAGCTGAAAGTAATATAGGAGGTAGGCAATAAAATAACCCTACATACTAATATCATAATTCTAATCCATGTGTAACAATAAATATATTAATAAATTAATATATATAATATTATAACATAGATTTACAAAATATGTACATACATATATATTGTTGTCAAGTTCTATTGTAGCCTAAGAGATAGTGTTCCTTTAATAATTTTTTGAATATCGATAGTGATTTGGCCTTCTGGGTAGAGCGAGGTAATGCATTCCACAGCTTGGTCGCTTGGACAGCAAACAAATATTCGAAAAATTTTGTTTTATGTATCAGGACTTTCAATGTAAAGTTTTCGGAAGATCTTAAATTTTTGGAGGGTATTCCAAGGAATTCAAATTTATCCTTCAAATAGTGAGGCCTATTAGGATGAAATAACACACAGGACAGGAGTGAAAGTATATGCATATTCCGGCGATGTTGAATGGAGGGCCACTTGAGCTGTTGATGATTGATGGAATTAGGAAATGTGGTCATATTTGCGCAAACCAAATATGAACTGGATAGCAAAATTTTGAAGTTGCTCAAGCTTATTCAATAAGTTCTCTGTTAAATTAGGATAGCTTACATGTGCATAATTGAGAATCGGGAGAAGAAGAGAATGTGCCAACAAAACTTTAAAACGAATGGGAAAAAAGATTGTAGTCGATATAGATGTCCACTTACTATCAGGTGTGATAAAGCCAAGCACTAACCTGTCAGAAACAAAAGAGAACTAGAAAATGAACTTAAAACTGAAACAATGCATACCTCTGAAACTTTCACATCAGACTGCTTTAAAAGGCTTATGTCTGTATTATTATTTTCTATTCCACCCTGTAATCTGCTATCATTAGGTATAATCTGAAACTGTGTAACTCCTTCTAGTGCCAAAATAAGCTGGCCATTAGAAGACACTTGAGACTCATCTTCAAATATATTTGGCTTATTTTGCTCATCTTGTTTTAGTTTAACATTCATTGCATGTGTTTTCTTCGCTTCCAAAGCCAATATGTGTGACTTTAGTTTTTGATATGTGGTATTACATTTTTTTCTAAATTCATAGAAGTTAGTTAATTTCTTGAAACATTCTGTACATACTGTGTTTGGCAAACTATCTTCATGAGTGACCTGTAATTTAGAAAATAAATTTCTCTTAATATACCCAATTTTTCCATTCATATTTTAGTTACTAGTTCAAAATTTTATATTATACTGCTTCATTACTAAATCAATTTTTATGTGAACTTCTTGAAGAAGGTTTATGTATATATGAACCAACTGGCCTTAACTGGACTCAGGAATATGTTTTACCACCAATCATATAATCATACTTTTTACCTTGTAAGCGAGTAGAACGGTTTCTAGCAAATTTTTCGTATTGTTTCTAAATTTATATATAAGAATTATTTGGATAAGATATTTACTATACCTCATAGCCGACACACATCATGATCCTCATCGCCAGTGAAGTGCAAACATCGCTCTTATTAGTAAATATGGGTATACTATCCTTTGCTTCTCCAAGACACAGTCTACAAAGGCTTAAAACACCTTCAATAGGCTCTATATGTTCCGTAAATGTATGCCTTCGAGTGTACGTCCGCATCATTACAATTCACCTTGATTTTTAAAACGTACGAATAGCAATTTAATATCTCACATAACAATTATTTTGAGAAAAGTTAACATGACATAAATACACAATCATGTATGAATAAATTCAAAAACAAATTTTCTCAGTAAACAAATAATATTGAGATTTCATATTACAGAAACTGTCAAACCAAAATGACAGAGGACTTTTTTTACTCATCATTAAAGACGTCTGATAAAAGCAAAAATTTGAAACTGTACAGTCAGTTAACGAAATTTTTTTTTAATTTGCGATTGATTCTAAGATCAGTCGTAAATTTGAAATATTATGAAAATTATATTTAACAAATATTTGGGATATAAAAGCCTTCCTGAATATAGATTTTTTGACGACAATACCTAATTAAATCTTTAAAATTGCATCCATAGGGAGATAATAAATGGATGATAATAAAATCAGGGATACAATTTGGTGTTGTAGCTACATGTCAATTGCCTCCATTCGAAACTCAATTGCACCACTGAATACCTCAAGCATTAATTTATTACACTAAGTAAAAACTGTAACACATTGTGCGCAGCTGAAGGGGAAACCCTTAATAAAAGACTTATTCACGTACAACAAGCGACCGCCACACTTATTGTACGTGAATAAGTTTTAACACAGCCACAATTTGAAATTTTTGAAATTTGAATTTATTTAAAGTACCATCTAACAATTAAACTATATGCATGGATATGAGTTCTTTAATGCACAGCATTTTAAGTTTCCATGTTATGCTGTTGCGTCATTCGAAAAGATCGCCAGTTTTAATTTAACGGAATATGATGTCTTGAAGTAACAATTAAAGTATATCTGAGATCTCGGAGGCAAGGCTTGTCAGTATATCATGCTGAAAGACAAGATTATATATATATATATAATTTAAGGCAATGGTTAATGTTCATATAGTAACGACGATTTGTTTGAAATCGTTACTTACATCAAAACACTGTAATCTTATTTCAATTACCAATTTCTTGGACAAATTATTTTAATTTAAAATAATTGATTATGAACCCGCTTTACTTTCTCATAATATTAATTGATCCTTATACAGTTATGAAATGTTATTATGGTAATTATTTTATTACACACTAATTGACAGAGCCAGATTTGAAATAACTTCACAATTCGAAGTCAAATCCTAAAATTATTTATGTTTTAAAAATTACCACGCTTATTAAGTACAACAAGTAGCTACTCGCTTACTGTGAAATCATAATCAATCTCTACACGAAAGCTTTATTAAAAATATATAGATAGAAGGAAGGAGAAAAAGAGGGAGAGTGATAGGAAGGAAATGCTTTATTTCTCACAAGAAAAATACAGTGGAATGACCTGTGTATGATTATATGCTAAAAGAAAACAGCAGCGGCGTAGCTCCGGATCTGTCTTTTTCTATAAAAGTACACGAAGTTACACCTTATAACATCAGATATTTGCAAGTGTCGTCAAAATCGGCCGAGGGGTTTCAGAGATTTTTTTGAATAAGCAAGGTATATATTGCTAAAGGCATGTAGTGGAAAACTGATAATAAGTTGGGGTGCGAAGATGCTGGAATGGTGACCCCACCCCGGAAGACGCAGTGTAGGCAGGCAGTGGACCGACGACATAAGTATGGTTGCCGGTAGCCACTGGACCCAGGGAAAAGATCGGGCACAGTGGGTATCATTAGGTGAGAACTATGTCCAGCAATGGACGACCATCGGTTGAAGTGAGACATAGAATTGATGGCATTAGATTCTGAATGCGACTCTGGTAATCAGCTATAATAGAGACCTAATTGCAAAGGATTATATAAAATAGACCCGACTTCAAAAATTACAAATACTTCAATAATGCCTATTACGCGACAAAGTTATATGCAATGCAATGAAACCACATTGTATTTCGACAATGTGAGCAAATATCTTATCCTCGGAGGATTAGCTGGGTACATAGAGTGGGAGAAGAGATGGTACAATAATGCACTGTACAAATATGTTCAAAGAGCGATAAGTATCCTTGTCGTAATATTTATTTTATTGGAAATAGGAGCATTTGCTACCCAAAACAACTTGACTGATAAGCAAACAGTCGATCGTTGGATCTTTACCTTCTCTCATCCCATACTAACAAGCTATTGCTTAGTAATTCAATATTTTAAGGAAAGAATAAAAAACGTTATTTCTAATCTTTGCATTACACTGAAAAATGTTTACAACGACCTCGAAGTTGAGAAGCAGATGATCAGGAAGGTCACCATATACGCAGTGGCATTTTCGTCCAATATAAGTCTCGCATTGGCATCGTACGGTGTTGCTGCGTTAGTACAAGTTGTACGATCAGGTAGATGTCTTGATTTTTAACTATTACTTATCATTACTACCTATATATATACTATATCTATTTACCACTTAGTACATATCCAACGAATTATTATATTTTTGAAGAGATGACTTCTTATGGGAAAGAAGGCTAAACCGCTTCGTTACGTCCGGGTTACGGCGCTACTTTATCTAGCTTCTCTCTCTCACACGGTGGGCCGGCTCCTACTCTCTCACTCTAACCGAACGCTAACAACGCAAGCCATATTGCAGACAGACCCTTCCCCCTCTCTCTACTCAGTGTTTAGTTTGCAATAGACATTACATAATTAACAGCATCTATATATAAAAATGAAATCATAATAAAATTTTCTTTTTTCACTCAGAGGGTACCTTCACCACAGTAATAACAGCGTGGCCTGATGTTGTAGATGAAAGCGCCTTAGCAAATGTATTCCGAGTATTTAGCTATATAATGTGGTGGATTTGTATGATCCGCATCATGTCCGCCTTCCTGCTCCTCGTCATCACAATGGGAACCCTCTGCTACCAATACAGGAATTTACAAAGTTATTTCCATTCTCTTAATAAATTATTCGATGAAGCCTGCACGAATTCTAGCCAGGAGGCGGTTGAAAATGAATATGAAAAGGCCTTCAAAGTTGGTGTTAAGTTACATTCTGATACATTAAAGTGAGTAATTGCGATTTATATATTTACTACCTTTTAGCTATCTGATATTTTTATACAATTGGAACTTCCATATTTTGAAACCGAATTATAAACGTATATTTTGTTTCAGGAGTACCGGTGAAATTCAAGTTGTATGCAGCATCCTCTACAGCGGACAAATTATATTAAACGTGGTTGTTGTCTCTGCACTATTCCTACAAATGATGGTATATTGTATTTTAGATTTAGTTCTTCGATATTAGGATAAAAAAGCTTATAATGGGCTATCCTTAAGTGGTAGATCGTTGCAAAGTTAAAAGAGAAACCGTAACGCACTTACTGTGCGAATGTGATGGATTGGTCAGGACACGAATAAGTCCACTAGGAATGGCCTATGCGCAACCAGGTGATTAACAGCTCCAACCTAAAGCTCACCTTCAAACTATACTAGATTGAGAGTTTGAAGGCATTTAGGGTAGACCGTAGCCTAAATGGGCCCTAGAACTAAGTAGAATAGCATAGAACTTTCCGAATCAGCAGTAAATTAGTAATGAGCGAACTTGGAGATTTAAATAATGTTTTGATTTTTGTATTACCCACAAACTCAATCTTTATAAATATGTTTTAGAAATCAACAGATCGTACTTTGGAGACAACGTCTACAGTGGTTATAACAGCGTCTGCCCTGCTATACACCACTGGTATCCTCATGTGGAATGCTGGAGATGTCACAGTCGAGGTGAGTAACTCTTGGCGACTAACTCATGTCACGTCGTGGTCACCGATGTGGTGGCTAACTCGTGTCACGTCGTAATCACCGATGTGGTGGCTAACTCGTGTCACGTCGTAATCACCGATGTGGCGGCTAACTTATATCACGCTGTGGTCACCAATTCGGAGGCTTACTTACATGACGTGGTGGCCACCAATTTGGTGGATAACTCATATCACGTCGTAATCACCAACTCAGCGACTAACTCATATCACGTCACGGTCACCAATTTATTGGCTAACTCATGGGATTAAATAAAATGCCGGACCTTTTAGTAGCTATATAGCTCATAGCTTCTTTCGGTAAATGGGCTATCGGACAGCTAAACAATTTTATATTCAAAGAAGTTGTACATGAGACATTCGCCCTCAACTAAACTAACATGATCTTCTTATTTAGAATATTAATATTAATAGAGATTTGAAATTACAGGCAGCGCTTGTCGCCACTGCGATGTATAGTTCCGGCTGGGAGAATTGCCACGATCACAGCTCCAAGAGGATCAGACGGTTGTTGGTCATCGCCATGAATCAAGCACAAGTAGGTACCTCTAAAGAGTTTGTTTCATTTTCTTGTAGGTTGAAATGTAAACTTAAAGTGTAATGGGTCACTAGTAAAGCGACGTGGTGGTCGACGGAGATATGATGTAGGGTCACCAATGACGCGATGTGCGATGGTTAGGTAGGATGAATGATACTACACCAATAAAGCACTTTCACATTTATTTTTGAGTCAGAAGAGTTGTCGTGAAAGGGATTGGAAGATTGTTACGGTATGCTGATAAATATATGAGTAGCAACGTGAATTCACCGAGAAAACAAATATAACCAGAGCGTGATTTCGAGACGTGGTTGCTTCAACTACCTGGGACAAGGTCTAAGGGTACGTAGGCCCTTATGGTCGGGGCACATGAGATGGTATGGTTGCTACGCATATAAAAATGAGATTTACGAATCTGTCCGTCCGTTGATAAATAATTTTACAATATTTGTTACATATGTATCACATAATGTATATCCTAGTCTTATTCTATTTATATATTACAACATGTCTGAGTAAATACAATGTTTAAACTAATTAAGAATATAAAAGTGTATAAGTAAATGTAGTGTTGCCACTACAAACTGTTTTTTTAATCAACGGTTTCCCCATTAAATAATAATTCATAATCTCTGCTACAACTTGAGCAAGCTGCTTAAACTCAACAAAAACAAACCCCTTTCGAGTTTACTGTATGTTTAAATCCGCTAATAATTCTGTGGTATGTACTTAAAGGGTAGTGAAACCAGGGTTTAGGTTCTAAGCCGAATCTCCCTATGATTAAGAAGGGCTGTTTCCAGCCAGGGGACATGTATAAGCTGTTAATATATTTACATTGTTGCAGAGGCCTGTTGTTATTAAGGGCTTTGGCTTTATGGATATTTCGTACCAATCGTATGTGTCCGTAAGTGTTTGTTAATACTTTACTTTTACAATTTTATTACAAGGATTAGTGACCTGCCCGCTTTGCACGTCTAGAGAAAGTACGCCTACATGTTTTGCCTATTGTTAATATAAAAGAAATTGCTATAATATTAAAAGTGTTTGTCATCCAAGTGATCAGCAATAGCTAGACTGACTTTTGAAATTTGTTCTATATATGTAATAGGTCTGAGATTAGGTCGACTAGTATTTTCATTCTCCTACTCCCAATGATCCTCCTACTCCCAACGAGATGAATCTATGATGAATGGCAATATTTTGATAGATGGGGAACAAGTGGAAGAGGTGAAAGAATTTGTATACTTGGGATCTCAATTTACAAGATGGAACATGTGAAAGTGATATTGAAAGGAGAGTGAATGCACGCCTTTATGGATAGCCAGATGGTGTCTCAAAAGGCCAGACTGGCAGTGCATGCTGGAGCGTTGGTGCCAACACTTCTGTATGGTAGTGAAAGTTGGGTATGGCAGAAGAATCACAAAAGTAAAATAAATGCGGTAGAGATGAGAGAGAGTAAGAAATAGTGTGATAAGAGAACGTTGTGGTAAAAAAGAAGATTAAGTGACTAAAATTGAGAAAGGTATGCGTAGATGGTTTGGGCATGTAGAGAGAATGACCGAAAGGAGACTGACAAAAAAAGGATTTATGAGTCAAGATTGATTACGAAAGTTGGAAGGGGAAGACCAAGGTGAACGTTCCTGGACCAAATCCAAGACTTTTAATAACGGCCAGGTCAAGAGTACTCTAAACCGACGAACTTGTATGAAAGGTTTAATGAGATTGAAAGAAGCGAAGGAGATATGCAAGGATCGTGGGAAGTGTAAGGATGTTGTCTCTGCCTACCCCTATAGGAATGAGGCGTGATGCTATGTATGTATGTATGTACTCCCAATCCCCTTTTTTAATGGCAACACGAAGAAAATAAATATATTAGATTACAGCGCAATATTTTGCAAAGCAGGAGGAACTACTCACAAAATTCAATCTTAAACGTGTAAATATTATTTCAGATCACGAAGGCATCATATTCAGCATTTTCTTTACTCTATTAAAAACATTGTGTTTTTTAAATAGAGTTTTAATTACACCATGAAAGTGTCTTTTTTTTATTTGCACGAATGAGTCCGAAGCTACATATTGACCTTGGCTGTTCTGCCGATCGCCTTACGATTTATAGACGGAATAATAAGATACGATGTAAAATTATTCTGTTTTATTTTATTCTTCCCATACGAATAAAATACTGATGAAACTTATTTCTGTTTTATTTTATTTTATCTCTAACGGAAACTCAGAAGATTTTCACCAAAAGCCCCGTCATCAAAGAAAAAGGTGCCAGAAAGAAACTTTGAAGCTATCCAGGTAAGAAGAAGTAGAGGTTTCAAATCAAAACTAAGTTATACACCATGTATTTAAATAGTTATCACCTGTTATTATTGTGAATATTTCATTAAACTAATTAACAGGGTCGCATTTGCAATACAAGTTTACAATTAATTTGCAATCACAGTTAATCTAATTATAATTATGACTGCATTGATATAGTGTACGTATATGTCGCGAATCTGAAGTGGCAATGGGCGGGGCACATAGTCAGACGGACCGATGGACGTTGGGGCCCGAAGGTGCTGGAGTGGCGACCCCGCACCGGGCGGCGCAGTGTAGGGAGACCCCCCACAAGGTGGACCGACGACATAAAGAGGGTCGCCGGTAGCCGCTGGAGCCAGGCGGCACAAGACCGGGCCTTGTGGACGTCATTACGTGAGACCTATGTCCAGCAGTGGACGTCCATCGGTTGAAGCGACGACGACTACGACGACGACGACGACGTATATGTCGGCACGCGGCCCCAGAGGAGGCAATAAATACTCCAATTACTTTATCATTTAATTATTACATTAAAGTAACCTTTATATTCACTATTAGATATCATCATTATTTTCTTGCCATTATCCCACTAAGTGGGCTCGGTACAGCATGTTTCCTTCCGCCATTTCACTCTATCCGATGTCATTTCTTCATTCACACCCTTTACATACATTTCCTCTTTCACACATTCCATCCACACTTTTTTTGGTCGCCCGCTCCCGGCCCTGCTGCTTACCATCATATTTAGGGCACTCTCCATTCTCATAACATGTCCATACCAGGATAGCTTTCCACTCCTTAGCTTCTCGGTCACAGGTGCTAGTTTCACACTTCCACTAATATACTTATTCCTAATCCTATCTAATTTTATCATTCCACGCAATTTCCTTTCATTCTCCCCTTTGGTGGCCCAGCACTCTGATCCATACAAGATTGACAGGTCTTTCGTTCGTCTTATAAATTTTCCCCTTTAGTTTGAGATTAGATAATATCAACGATTACATAAAACGTTGTTACTGCAATATAATGACTTGCAATAGAGTGACTTACACGATGCCCTTATCAAATTAGAACCAGCCAATTTGTAGCACAAAGATTGCACTTGATACATCCGGTATAATTACAATAAAAAACAATATAATGACAAAGTGTCATGACAAGATCATGACATCATAAAGAAACATGATAAAAAAATTATTAAATGCAAACCCGGCAACATATATTTGTTTAATAATATAATTAAAGGTTGATTTAATCAAATTTGTAAATCCTCCAGAGTTTTTAACCAATCTAATAGCAAATATATATAACATCAAGTGTTAAAGCCAATAAATACGAGCGCCTTACCAGTTTAACGCTTCACTTCTATCTGAGACTGGAATATGGATCATTGCGGACCATCACGTTGAACCATGTTCAAGCTAGCTAACCCGTAGGCCATTAAAAATTTAATGATATATTACTCACAAGAAGCAATAAATTATAAAATACATTAGTATACAAAATTCTGTGCATGGAGAAATGTTGGTGCCAATACTTATGTATGGTAGTGAAAGTTGGGATAGCAGAACAAAGCACAAAAAAATAAATGCGGTAGAGATGAAAGCGTTGAGAAGTATGAATGAATTGAAATTAAGTGACAAAGTAAGAAATAGTGTGATAAGAGAACGTTTTGGCATAACAGAAGATGTAGTGACTAAAATTGAGAAAGGTATGCTTAGATGGTTTGGACATGTAGAGAGAATGAATGAAAGTAGACTGTCTAAAAGGATTTATGAGTCAAGAGTGAACGAGAAAGTTGGAAGGGGAAGACCCAGGCGAACTTCCTGGATCAGGACATTTTAATTAAGGGCCAGGTCAAGAGTACTCTAAACCGAAGAACTTGTATGAAAGGTTTAACGAGAATGAAAGAAGCAAAGGAGATATGCAAGTTTCACTTCAAAACCTATAAGTATATAATTATGTAAAGGCGGACTTGTTGCTGTAAACAATGTCTTCCAGACAAACTTTATTAGAGTGGATGTTTAATAAACGAATAGAGCAGCAAATTTAACATAAAATAGCATTAGCTTCAGAATACGGCCCTGAAAATCTGCGACAATACAGAAAACTGCATATGACTTTCAGAAGTTACATATATTTCAAAGATTATAATTAAGGTTATAATATAAGGTTATAATTGCAATAAAACCACGTTGTATTTCGACAATGTGAGCAAATATCTTATCCTCGGAGGATTCGCTGGGTACATAGAGTGGGAGAAGAGCTGGTACAAAAATGCCCTGTACAAATATGTTCAAAAAGTTATAAGTATCCTCATTATAGTATTAATTGCGATGGAAGTAGGAGCCTTTGCTACTCAAAAGAACTTGACTGATAAGCAAGCAGGTGATCGTTGGATCCTGACGTTTTCTCATCCTGTCCTAATAGGGCATTGCTATGTAATCGAATATTTTAAAGATAAAATAAAAAATGTTATATCTAATCTATGCATAACAATGAAGAATGTTTACAACGACCTCGAAGTTGAGAAGCAGATGATGAGGAAGGTCACCATATACGCTGTCGCATTTTCGTCAAACGTATGCCTCTCGTTGACATCTTACGGTATTGCTGCGTTTATAGAAGTTATACGATCAGGTAGATATTTTTTAATTAATGCATTGGTATTGTAATTAGACATACGTGTATGGCATACAGACTTTACCAAGATATCACAGTCCAATTTTACTCGTTGTTGCAACTCAGTTATTGATGCTGCGCTCCTTTTAATCGTGACGTAATTTTATATAGTTTGTAGCCTTCATCACAGCTTTGGGTTCTACTACATTTAAATAATTAACTATTTCTTTGTTTTTAATCTCAGAGGGTACTTTCACTACAGTTATAACAGCGTGGCCTGATGTTGCTGATGAAAGAGTCTTAGCAAATGTTATCCGAGTGATTAGCTATATAACGTGGTGGCTTTGCATGATCCGTATCATGTCCGCCTACCTGCTCCTTATCATCACAATGGGAACGATCTGCTACCAATATAAGAACTTACAAAGTTATTTCTATACCCTAAACAACTTGTTCGATGAAGCCTCCATAAATACAACTCAGAAAATGGTTGAAGAAGAATATGAAAAGGGCTTCAAAGTTGGTGTTAAATTACATTCTGATATATTATTGTAAGTAATCATGATTTATTTATTTACTAAATTAGAAATCCTGTTTTTGGGAGGGCAAACGGGACGTTTCTTTAAAAATATTGGCCTCCTACAATAATTTGAAATGGACATTGTAAATATTGATATTTTGGTATAATCTTCGAGTAAATTTTCAAATAAATTTAGCAAAACGTTATCATTTTGGCATTAAGTTATATTTATGTGCTAGTTGCACAACTAGCACGTAAATATAAAGTAGTTATGCAACTAGCTAATGCAAAAAGCTTTGTGTTAGTGTGTGATGTTCCCAATCCCATGAAAATCACCATTAAATCCATCAGCTTTTCCACAAGTTTTTCCGGTGTATGATTATGTTGCACATAACTCAAATTAGCATATAATTCTAGGAGTACAAGTGAAATGCAAATAGTTTGCAGCATCGTCTACAGTGGACAAATCATATTAAACATCGCGGTTGTCTCAGCATTATTCTTACAAATGACGGTAAATTGCCTTGTTATTTAACAATGAAATTATTTCATTTATTACATATTTTGTATCAAAAAACATTGCATCAAAGCTCAGGCCGATCTTTTTGATTATTAGACAATATTGGATCTTTGCAAATGGATGCCAATTGCAGTGGAAGTCAATACCGAAAAGAAAAAGGGAGAGAACAGAAACTTATAATGAAAATTTGGTATCTATAAGGTTCATAAAGAATATATTTTACCGGGGTATTTATAAAATATTTCAGAAATCAGCAGATCGTACGTTAGAGACGACGTCTACAGTGGTTATAACAGCCTTCGCACTGCTCTACACCACTGGTATCCTCATGTGGAACGCTGGAGATGTTACAATCGAGGCCAGTAACTTTTGGCCCTTGATCCACGTAGTTATTAATTTGGCAATTAACTCGTACCATGTCGGTCATCGATTCGGCGGGTAACACATATCACGTTGTGCTAATTCGTATCAAATTTTTACTATTTTGACGGCAAATCCATATTTCATCGTGGTCATTGTCACCAATTTGACGGTTAACTCGTATCACTTGTTGGTCAATTTGGCAGCAAACTCATATCACGTCGGTCATCAATTCGCCATGTAAATCATATCATTTTGGATTCATTAATTGGCAGCTGACTCATATAATGTAGGTCATCAATTTGGCGGGTAACCCATATCATATATCATGTCGGTCATCAATTGGGAGGGTAATTCATATAATTTCGTAGTCGTTAATTTGGCAGCTAATTCATATCATGTCGGTCACCAATTGGACGAGAAATTCATGTAATATCAGTCGTCAATTGGGCGGGTAACTCATATTATTCAGTGGTGATTAATATGGTAGCTAATTTATATCATATCGGTCATCAATTGAGCGGGAAACTCATGTCATGTTGGTCACCAATTTGGCGGGTAACCCATACCATATAACATGTCAGTCATCAATTTAGTAGCTAACTCATATTATCTTCGTTATCAGTTGGGCGACAAACTCATGTCATGTCAGTCCTCAAGTGGGCGAGTAACTCATATTATTCAGTGGTCATTAATTTGGCAGCTCATTCATATCATGTCGGTCACCAATTAGGCGGAAACTCATGTCATGTCTTTCATTAAATGGGCGGGTGTCAATATCATGTCAACCAAACAACGGTCCAGCTATTATAAAGAATGATTCAGGTGTTTAATTGCAGGCAGCGCTGGTAGCCACCGCTATGTACAGCTCCGGCTGGGAGAATTGCCGCGGTCACAGCTCCAAGAGGATTAGACTTCTGTTAGTCAATGCCATGAGTCAAGCACAAGTATGTACCCCTCAGTGCTTTGACAATAACGTCCAGTTTTGGACATATGTTTCCCCCAATGATTGCCACAGGATCTGATCCTATGCCACTTGTGTCCAGCGGCTTTATGAGGTAAAAACTTTTACGTAGGTAACGTACAAAACCAAACACTTTTGTATCATCAAATATAGTTTTTACCAAGCGTAAACAGTTTTTGGGTATATCTAGCTAATCTGCAATGAAGTAGTGCATATGAGCTCTGAGCTTACGTTACTTACCGTACTTTTTACGTTGCAGAGGCCTGTTGTCATAAAGGGCTTTGGCGTGATGGATATTTCTTACCAGTCCTATGTTACGGTCTGTATACAGATGGTTTTTTTTAAATTTAAACATACAATTAATATAAGTATGATCGAGTGGTGAGGAATGAGCTATCAGCGTTATCTACGTATCGGGTGAGCAGTTGTCTGATCCAAGCATTGAAGTCTCTCTGTGAGGGTTCTAGTGCCTGTGTCAGAATAAACGGAGCGTACACGGAGTGGTTTCCTGTCGAAAGAGGTGTTCGACAAGGATGTATTGCGTCACCATGGCTGTTCAACCTATTCATGGATAAATGTTTGACAGATTTAAAAGAAAGTATGTATGGGTTAAGAATGAATGAATTACTCATCAAATGTTTACTCTACGCTGATGATCAAGTAATACTTGCGTCATCCGCTAACGAGCTTCAGGAGATGCTAAATATTATGAATGAAGCTTTGAAAGGGAAAGGAATGAAAGTGAATGTAAACAAAACGAAAGTTATGCTTTTTGAACGAGATGAATCTATGATGAATGGCAATATTTTGATAGATGGGGAACAAGTGGAAGAGGTGAAAGAATTTGTATACTTGGGATCTAAATTTACAAAAGATGGAACATGTGAAAGTGATATTGAAAGGAGAGTGAATGCAGGGAATATGGTAAATGGTGCTCTGCATGCTTTTATGAATAGCCAGATGGTGTCTCAAAGGGCTAGACTGGCAGTGCATGCTGGAGTGTTGGTGCCAACACTTATGTATGGTAGTGAAAGTTGGGTATGGCAGAAGAATCACAAAAGTAAAATAAATGCGGTAGAGATGAGAGCGTTGAGAAGCATGAGTGGATTAAAACTGAGTGACAGAGTGAGAAATAGTGTGATAAGAGAACGTTGTGGTATAAAAGAAGACGTAGTGACTAAAATTGAAAAAGGTATGCTTAGATGGTTTGGGCATGTAGAGAGAATGAATGAAAGGAGACTGACAAAAAGGATTTATGAGTCAAGAGTGAATGCGAAAGTTGGAAGGGGAAGACCAAGGCGAACGTTCCTGGACCAAATCCAGGACATTTTAAATAAGGGCCAGGTCAAGAGTACTCTAAACCGACGAACTTGTATGAAAGGTTTCATGAGAATGAAAGAAGCGAAGGAGATATGCTAGGATCGTGGCAAGTGGAAGGATGTTGTCTCTCCCTACCCCTTTGGGAATGAGGCGTGATGCTATGTATGTATGTATTAATATACCTAATTGAGCTATTTAGGTAACTTATTTTCGGATGATATTAAACCTAGTAGTTACCTAATTGTTTCAGATCGTGAGGGCATCTTATTCAGCATTTTCTTTACTCTATTAGATAAATACTACCCAATATGTTGGACCACTCGACAGCACTCGAAATTACAGAGACTGGAGAGAAAACACGCAAATTATTTCTTGCTTAACAGATTCACTTGAGAGGAACTATCTTAAACTTTTCTTACTAAGTTTGTTTTGTAGCGTCGATATATAGGTTTATAATTAATATTAACATCGCTTTTTATTTTTTCGCTCTTTTATCACATTTCGCATTACCTGTGGTAATAAAGTAAAAGGCGCTTTACAGAGCAGCTAGGGCCAATATGGCAGCACCCATGGATCGCAACTGCTAACTGTGTAGCATTTATAATCTGACGCATTCGTTCAAATATATAAATATAAAAAAAAGGTTTTACTTGTTTTTTTTTTTACTATTGTATTTATACTTTTAAATACCCTTTTCAAAAATAACAAATTTTTATTTAACCGTTAACGGAAATTTGAAAAACATATAGCAACAAAAGCTAATTATAAATTATGTTATATGAATAACTTATAATTATGTTAATTAGTATGAGAGTGTAGGTGTTTGTGTGTGTGTTTGAGTAAGTGCGTGCGAGTGTGTGTGTATGTGTGCTTATAAAGACGAATACGGTGTTTTATCGCGTTACAAAATGTGTACACAAGTTGCATGAGCTCATTTATTGTGTTTGAGACCCATAAAAGTAAGTAAGTAGCAGCCCATTAACGTCCCACTGCTGGGCACAGGCCTCCTCACTCCGAGGAGCGAGAGTTTTTAGAGCAAAGACCCACCACGCTGCTCCAGCGCGGATTGGCAGGCATAGTACACAAGTGCACTCTCTATTCCTTCACTCTCATAGTCCGTTGTGACGGTAATCCGACACGACCGGAGAGAGATCAGGCGCAGGACCGACGGCTTAACGTGCTCTCTTCAACTTCAAATATTGAGAAAATCTTAATAGAAAACTCAATATTGATATTTGAATTGGCCCGACCCGGGACTCCAACCCAGGACCTCATGTCTGTAGTCGAACATGCTAACCACTAGACCAATGAGGCAGTTGAGACCCATATTACTAGGTAACCCGCTCAACCACCGTTCTAGTACAAAAAGGTAATAATTATAAAGTACAATTTGTATATAGATATATATCATAGTTTATAAAAGTGTGTGTGTGTGTGCGCGCGTTGTATAAAAGTTATAGAAATTGATAATCCATAATCTGGGGCAAAGTTATTAGTTCCCAAAAGGCTAACAGCATTACCTCCTTGGACAGAGATTCTTATACCACTGAGAAGTCTTCGTGGATACCTGCAACATTCAGAAGAGCGTTCCGGGTTATGCAGGACTCATATCAGCCAATATCCAGTAGTGCTCCAACATCATTCGAGGTCACAAGAACGCGATTGATAGACAATCGCAACAAAGCGATGTGATCGTTTATAGGCCCAACCCGTTTCAAACGACTGATACCTTCTCCAAAGGTAGCTTGCGTGGAGCACTTGTTGGGCAACGGTCACCATTAATGCGGGAGACGTCCATCGTAATCCGCTTGACTCCTCCCTCAATCACCCCACCATTTAATTCCTGGACATCAGACTATTGCCTCTCGTTTTTCACCATAATTTTAATGACTGTGGAGAGCAAGAGATTCACCCTGGATAGTGGAAGACCAATTTTTTTTAACGTCAGGAAATCCTCATGAATACCTGCAATACCACGAGGAGGCGTTGCAAGTTATTTTACCAGCTAAAACCTGATGGTGCTCCTCCCTACGTTACACCTTACTAGGCTCTTCCGGATAAAACACCTCGAGTAACCACTATCGGTACACCCAGGTGGAAGGCTTCACTGTGTACTCCCAAACTACCATCGAGACTTCAGATCACGTGATACAGCCAAACTACATGTACCAACTATGCTTTTTTTTAATATATTTGAACCATTTACAATCCAGAGGCAAATAAGTACATACATAATTTCACGTGAAGTCAAATATACGTTGAAAGATTTGCAATTAAAATAATGATATATCATCTTGATTTATGAATATTAATGCCACAAACCTGAATACCATCTAATTATGATCCTTAGACGTCGCCAATTATTCAATTTATTATGGATATTTTAATCATATCACAGGAATTACACCATGACGTGAACGCTACAAATACACGCTATTTTATAATGATATTTTTAATTGCTGACTAGTTAACATTTGACTGTAATCCCACTTGACAGTAATTGATATATCTAATATGGTAGTGGGGTAATCTACGAGAGGTAATTTAACATCATCGTTACCAAACCACAAAATGGACACAAAATCGTATTTTCGTATTTGTCTAGGCCTAGGCTGTAAATATGCACGATTAAGCCGGAAAAAACTGTGCTCTGATAGGGTATAGCACAATGTTTATTGTTATGTATCTGTGAACTTTGTAGTTAGTCTATGATTAGATAGATGCAATAGACTCTATCGCCACCCAATCGCAGCTTCTGCACGGGGGAGGAGGGGATAGACGCCACAATGGGTGGGAAAAAAACCACGTGAAATTACCGAGAGAGTAACAACTCTATACCCGACGCAAAAGGACATTACATTTATTACCCTTATTAATTTATGACACTTTTTGTCATTAATCTAACTTTGATTTGGTACAGTCTGTTATGCGTCTGTGAACTTTGTGGTTAGTCAAGTCAAACTTAGTGGTTAGACTAGACCCGCCCTTTTTCACTTTTCAACTCTGGGACCGGGTCGCCCTGCAGCAGACTTTACGCTAGCGTAGTGCCTAGCATGAGGATATACGGTGCACCGGTGTAGGCTGGCTCTTTTTACCACTGTAATTAAAACCCTTCTCCGCAGGGCTCAGAGAGTAATAGCGATTAGGGTAACACGGGGTACCGTACAATTTCATGGACGGCAGCAACTCTCCTGGCGGGTGACCCTCTTTGGGAATTGCGGTTTGCGGAAAAGATTCTAGCAGCTGCCAATAAGTGCAGGGTGGATAAAGGAACCAGAAGGGTGTCAACTGATGCTGACGCGGATCAGGGCTTTAGCATACAGAGCACTGATCCAAAAGTGACATGTGGATCTCAGATCTCCTACGGCGGGAGTGATACGTGTCCACCTGGAGAATTGGTTATCTAATGGTTGGAAATGGTTATTTCGCAGAAGGATGCACATGAGAGGCAGAGGGAAAACGCTGTGGACGCTCCTTTACTACGGCGCAGGAGGTCGGGAGTAAGAGGCGTAAATTTGCGCTTCTCCTTCTCTACAGATCAAAAGATCTAAACTTAACAACATAGTCCAACGAATAGTGAAGCTGAAGTGCTAATGAGCGGATCACTTAGTCCTAGTAAATCATTAAAATTAGGGCCCGAGAGTAACCCCAGAAGTCAAGCAGCACAAGATGAGGAAGATCCCACAAGAGGAGCATCATTAGGAGAAACCTACATCCAACAATAGACATCCATCGATGACGATGCCGCCTATTAATATTAAATAGACGTAATGCAATTATGAAATGTTCTCATAGTAAATAATTTATTCACGTGTAATTAACTGGGCCGCATTTAAAATTTTGCAGTCGCATGTTAAAGTTGGTGTAACCCTGATGGGATTCTAATTACATAGTGTTTTCAAATAAATAAAGAGTAATTTGGCTAAGACAAAATATAATTAAATATATAATCTATTAATATAATTAAATATATAGTTATTCAATCACACATCACATTATATCACACCCAATTTCGTGTCTTGGTTTCATAGTTATTTCGTCGTCATCATCGTTGTCGTCTCAACTGATGGACGTCCACTGCTGGACAAAGGTCTCTCCTAATGAATTCCAATGAGCCCGATCTTGCGCCGCTTGTATCCAGCGGCTGCCAGCGACCCGCCTGATGACATCGGTCCACCTGGTGGGGGATCTGCCGACGTTGCGTTTTCCGGTGCGAGGCCGCCACTCTAGCACCTTCGGGCCCCAACGTTCATCGGTTCTGTGAACTATGTGCCCTGCCAATTGCCACTTCAGCTTTGCAATTCGGTAGGCTACGTCGGTGACTTCAGTTATCCTANCACATTGCTCTCCTATGACGTGTTTGGCTCGACAGCGTATTGAAAAACCAACACATTGCACTTCTATGACGTGTTTGGCTCGACATCGTATTGAAATACCAACACATTGCTCTCCTATGACGTGTTTGGCTCGACAGCGTATTGAAAAACCAACACATTGCACTTCTATGACGTGTTTGGCTCGACATCGTATTGAAATACCAACACATTGCTCTCCTATGACGTGTTTGGCTCGACAGCGTATTGAAAAACCAACACATTGCACTTCTATGACGTGTTTGGCTCGACATCGTATTGAAATACCAACACATTGCTCTCCTATGACGTGTTTGGCTCGACAGCGTATTGAAAAACCAACACATTGCACTTCTATGACGTGTTTGGCTCGACATCGTATTGAAATACCAACACATTGCTCTCCTATGACGTGTTTGGCTCGACAGCGTATTGAAAAACCAACACATTGCACTTCTATGACGTGTTTGGCTCGACATCGTATTGAAATACCAACACATTGCTCTCCTATGACGTGTTTGGCTCGACAGCGTATTGAAAAACCAACACATTGCACTTCTATGACGTGTTTGGCTCGACATCGTATTGAAATACCAACACATTGCTCTCCTATGACGTGTTTGGCTCGACAGCGTATTGAAAAACCAACACATTGCACTTCTATGACGTGTTTGGCTCGACATCGTATTGAAATACCAACACATTGCTCTCCTATGACGTGTTTGGCTCGACAGCGTATTGAAAAACCAACACATTGCACTTCTATGACGTGTTTGGCTCGACATCGTATTGAAATACCAACACATTGCTCTCCTATGACGTGTTTGGCTCGACAGCGTATTGAAAAACCAACACATTGCACTTCTATGACGTGTTTGGCTCGACATCGTATTGAAATACCAACACATTGCTCTCCTATGACGTGTTTGGCTCGACAGCGTATTGAAAAACCAACACATTGCACTTCTATGACGTGTTTGGCTCGACATCGTATTGAAATACCAACACATTGCTCTCCTATGACGTGTTTGGCTCGACAGCGTATTGAAAAACCAACACATTGCACTTCTATGACGTGTTTGGCTCGACATCGTATTGAAATACCAACACATTGCTCTCCTATGACGTGTTTGGCTCGACAGCGTATTGAAAAACCAACACATTGCACTTCTATGACGTGTTTGGCTCGACATCGTATTGAAATACCAACACATTGCTCTCCTATGACGTGTTTGGCTCGACAGCGTATTGAAAAACCAACACATTGCACTTCTATGACGTGTTTGGCTCGACATCGTATTGAAATACCAACACATTGCTCTCCTATGACGTGTTTGGCTCGACAGCGTATTGAAAAACCAACACATTGCACTTCTATGACGTGTTTGGCTCGACATCGTATTGAAATACCAACACATTGCTCTCCTATGACGTGTTTGGCTCGACAGCGTATTGAAAAACCAACACATTGCACTTCTATGACGTGTTTGGCTCGACATCGTATTGAAATACCAACACATTGCTCTCCTATGACGTGTTTGGCTCGACAGCGTATTGAAAAACCAACACATTGCACTTCTATGACGTGTTTGGCTCGACATCGTATTGAAATACCAACACATTGCTCTCCTATGACGTGTTTGGCTCGACAGCGTATTGAAAAACCAACACATTGCACTTCTATGACGTGTTTGGCTCGACATCGTATTGAAATACCAACACATTGCTCTCCTATGACGTGTTTGGCTCGACAGCGTATTGAAAAACCAACACATTGCACTTCTATGACGTGTTTGGCTCGACATCGTATTGAAATACCAACACATTGCTCTCCTATGACGTGTTTGGCTCGACAGCGTATTGAAAAACCAACACATTGCACTTCTATGACGTGTTTGGCTCGACATCGTATTGAAATACCAACACATTGCTCTCCTATGACGTGTTTGGCTCGACAGCGTATTGAAAAACCAACACATTGCACTTCTATGACGTGTTTGGCTCGACATCGTATTGAAATACCAACACATTGCTCTCCTATGACGTGTTTGGCTCGACAGCGTATTGAAAAACCAACACATTGCACTTCTATGACGTGTTTGGCTCGACATCGTATTGAAATACCAACACATTGCTCTCCTATGACGTGTTTGGCTCGACAGCGTATTGAAAAACCAACACATTGCACTTCTATGACGTGTTTGGCTCGACATCGTATTGAAATACCAACACATTGCTCTCCTATGACGTGTTTGGCTCGACAGCGTATTGAAAAACCAACACATTGCACTTCTATGACGTGTTTGGCTCGACATCGTATTGAAATACCAACACATTGCTCTCCTATGACGTGTTTGGCTCGACAGCGTATTGAAAAACCAACACATTGCACTTCTATGACGTGTTTGGCTCGACATCGTATTGAAATACCAACACATTGCTCTCCTATGACGTGTTTGGCTCGACAGCGTATTGAAAAACCAACACATTGCACTTCTATGACGTGTTTGGCTCGACATCGTATTGAAATACCAACACATTGCTCTCCTATGACGTGTTTGGCTCGACAGCGTATTGAAAAACCAACACATTGCACTTCTATGACGTGTTTGGCTCGACATCGTATTGAAATACCAACACATTGCTCTCCTATGACGTGTTTGGCTCGACAGCGTATTGAAAAACCAACACATTGCACTTCTATGACGTGTTTGGCTCGACATCGTATTGAAATACCAACACATTGCTCTCCTATGACGTGTTTGGCTCGACAGCGTATTGAAAAACCAACACATTGCACTTCTATGACGTGTTTGGCTCGACATCGTATTGAAATACCAACACATTGCTCTCCTATGACGTGTTTGGCTCGACAGCGTATTGAAAAACCAACACATTGCACTTCTATGACGTGTTTGGCTCGACATCGTATTGAAATACCAACACATTGCTCTCCTATGACGTGTTTGGCTCGACAGCGTATTGAAAAACCAACACATTGCACTTCTATGACGTGTTTGGCTCGACATCGTATTGAAATACCAACACATTGCTCTCCTATGACGTGTTTGGCTCGACAGCGTATTGAAAAACCAACACATTGCACTTCTATGACGTGTTTGGCTCGACATCGTATTGAAATACCAACACATTGCTCTCCTATGACGTGTTTGGCTCGACAGCGTATTGAAAAACCAACACATTGCACTTCTATGACGTGTTTGGCTCGACATCGTATTGAAATACCAACACATTGCTCTCCTATGACGTGTTTGGCTCGACAGCGTATTGAAAAACCAACACATTGCACTTCTATGACGTGTTTGGCTCGACATCGTATTGAAATACCAACACATTGCTCTCCTATGACGTGTTTGGCTCGACAGCGTATTGAAAAACCAACACATTGCACTTCTATGACGTGTTTGGCTCGACATCGTATTGAAATACCAACACATTGCTCTCCTATGACGTGTTTGGCTCGACAGCGTATTGAAAAACCAACACATTGCACTTCTATGACGTGTTTGGCTCGACATCGTATTGAAATACCAACACATTGCTCTCCTATGACGTGTTTGGCTCGACAGCGTATTGAAAAACCAACACATTGCACTTCTATGACGTGTTTGGCTCGACATCGTATTGAAATACCAACACATTGCTCTCCTATGACGTGTTTGGCTCGACAGCGTATTGAAAAACCAACACATTGCACTTCTATGACGTGTTTGGCTCGACATCGTATTGAAATACCAACACATTGCTCTCCTATGACGTGTTTGGCTCGACAGCGTATTGAAAAACCAACACATTGCACTTCTATGACGTGTTTGGCTCGACATCGTATTGAAATACCAACACATTGCTCTCCTATGACGTGTTTGGCTCGACAGCGTATTGAAAAACCAACACATTGCACTTCTATGACGTGTTTGGCTCGACATCGTATTGAAATACCAACACATTGCTCTCCTATGACGTGTTTGGCTCGACAGCGTATTGAAAAACCAACACATTGCACTCCTATGACGTGTTTGGCTCGACATCGTATTTTTCACAGCAATATCTATGTTGAATCGAACTCGGCATTATAATAAAAATGAAAAATGCGAAATGAATTGATTTTCTAAAATTGTAAATGTATTAAAATAATTTAGGCGGGCAAAAAGTTTTAGATAATGTTAATATTAGAAGGTTCCAACTTTGGGTGTCTTCGCCAGTCTACATTACTGTTCACTGTTTTATATCTTTGTTTCCCCCCCTCAGAAGGTACATTCACTACGGCTATAACAGCGTGGCCTGATGTCGCCGATGAAAGCGCTTTAGCAAATGTTTTCCGAGTGTTAATCTATATAATTTGGTGGTTTTGCGTGATCCGGATCATAACCGCCTTCGTGCTCCTCATCATGACAATGGGAACCCTCTGCTACCAATATAGGCATTTGCAAAGCTATTTCTATTCCCTTACTAACATATTCGATGAAACCTACATGAATACGACCCAGAAAATCGCTGAAGAAGAATATGAAAAGGCTTTCAAAGTTGGTGTTAAATTACATTCTGATACATTATTGTAAGTAACAATTATTTATTATCTTGTTACTTTTTGTAAAGTCCTTTCACGTCGGGTATAGAGTTGTTATTGTTTCTTGTCCTCAGACCTCATTATTGTGTAAAGTTTTGGGCCTCCACGTTTAGAATTATCAGAATTTTTAGACATTTCCAAACATGTCAGTAAGTTTATTGCTACTAATATACTAAACAGTCTGTATATTTTATTATTATTTCATCTTTTAGGAGCACCAGTGAAATCCAAATTGTTTGCAGCATCCTTTACAGTGCACAAATCATTGTAAACGTGGCCGTTGTTTCTGTGTTATTCTTACAAATGACGGTAAATTGATCATATGATAGAAGATTCCTAAATATTTAGAAATACGTCTAATTGCAGTTTAATTAACATATTTTAGAAGTCTGCAGACCGCACTTTAGAGGCGACGTCTACAGTGGTTATAACTGCCTTTGCACTGCTCTACAGCACTGGACTTCTAATGTTGAACGCTGGGGATGTTACAATAGAGGCAAGTAACTTTTGGCTGCTAACTTATATCACGTAGTTGTGGTAGAAGGATCAGGTCCCAGTAGCGGGTATGACCACTGTGGAAGCGATCCACCCTCAAGTGAAACAATAGCGTTCCAGGAAGGACGGGTTGCTCTCCTACAGATTGGTGCAGGTTCTGACCGGACACGCATACTTCAGAAAGTTACTGCACCGAATTGGTCGCAAGGATTCACCGACCATGAGCATGGTGCTGCTAGTGACTCAGCGCACCACCCTTTCGCAGATTGTGCATTCCAGTATCTCCCCCTGTTAGTGCTGATTGGTGCGAACCTCTCGCTGAAGAACGTTGTAGGCGTCATGCTCTCTAGAGAAAGACGTTGGGCGGGAGTGACCCTCTTCTATGAGACGGTCATATCACCGAAGTAGGCGCAAGAACGAAAGAGGGATTGTAAAGGATGCGTGTGTGAGGGATCACACCGCCGAAGGGGTGGTACAAGGCAGCGGTTGTCCTGTCCTCCCGCCTCCGTTAATCCTCAGATGGACTCAACCAAAAACACCAGGGACGAATGCGAAAGTTGAATCCCTGGTATCTCTCTCATTCACGAATGGAGACAGTTCCGCTGGGTATTATTGGAGTATTGCGAGGCCATCTCTTTCGCAGAGTTCCCCACTTCTGACCGATAGATCTGGGTTTATGCGCTATACACGTAGCGTAAAAGAGAATATTTTTTCAATTCAAAATGGTAGCTTCTGTGTTTACCGCGTTCAATTAAACTTCAGCTTTATACAATATTCTTTCTAGAATGAATAGGATACGGTTAATTGCAGGCAGAGCTTGTCGCTACCGCTATGTATAGTTCCGGCTGGGAGAATTGCCGCGGTCACAGCTCTAAGAGGATCAGACTATTGTTGGTCAAAGCCATGCATCAAGCACAAGTATGTACCCCTCATCGTTCTGATAACGTCCACTGTTGAGCATACGTCTTTCCTATGATTGACACAGGGTTTGACAGTGCACCGCCTGTATCCAGCGGTTTTTTGTTATGTATCTATGAACTTTATGAATCTGTAATTCAGATCCTCAGCTCAGCTAACCTCTGCTTGAAGGTAGCGGCGAAACTGTGTGTAAAGACGCCAATACAATAAAGTGTAGAATTCACTTGATTTATGACTGATACATAATAAAGAAGTTGTTAAAACTCTTTACCCTAACGTGGACATTACAGTAATGAAAATTTAACTGAAACCAAAATAATTCGTAATCAAAAAAAATGCAACTTTTACGCCCAGTTTCCCGACGATGTCCGTTAAATATCATAGCTGTTATTTTTAGTTTATTGATCAGAAATTTTTGGCTGTCAATGTCAAATACAAATGAAAAAAAAAACATAAGTGTTCTCTTAAATTTAATTTTGACGACGGAACCAACGTCCAACGTTTAAATTTTAAACTAAACATATTGGAAATAAACACTTCAATTTTAAAATAATCTGATTTCTAAACGACTGAACAAATATCAAATGTTTGACAGGTAGGAATAGCTAGTTTTTGAGGGAAAGCGAAAATGTTGTTGTTAGCATATTCCAATCATATTTTTTTATATTTAGTGACCTTTTAAACCTGATCTTCCACAAATAATTCGAAACCAAAATTAGCCAAATCAGTCCAGGCGTTTTAGCTCCAAGCCTATATTAATAACGCTACTTCTTATCTAATATCGTTGCAGAGGCCTGTTGTTATAAAGGGCTTCGGCGTGATGGAAATCTCATACCAATCGTTTGTTACGGTAAGTGTTCAAATTTTTTAATTATCTGGCTTCCCTTTCTCTCACGCGTTAGGCAGGCTCCTTCTCTCTCACTCTAACGCAGCGCTAACCGTATTTAGTGTGCGATAGACATATACCGTTGAAAAGTGAATACAACCTAAAATTTAATCAATAAAATATTTCATTAATAAACAACCGATCCTCACATTATCATACTTATAACCTAAGCTTTTCACGAGTTAAACAATTTTAATATTAAATATATGAACTTAGACTAATTTAAGTCATCACTTCTGTGGTGTGGTCACGAGACGAACATTTTTTTTAAATTTCTTGGTTTTCGTCCATCGCCATCACCGTGTCGCATTACAACCGGCTGCGGAGTGGGGGTGAAGAGAAAAGCACTGAGCAGACCAGTCAATGACAATTTGAGGGCACTCATGGCGTGCATCAGCTCCGTCACTTACATACCGTTTCATAAAAGAACATAAAATTCTCTTTAGGCGCATGAGGGTAAAAGTTTGATTAGCGTCACGAAGATGTGCAGCGTTTTTTATGCTAATTCGTTTGAAGGTTAGGTAGTCATTTGAGATTTCAATAAATTATTTGTATCAATTTTCGAAATTTTTTAATTTAATGACAATTAAATTGATTAAATTCCTAACATATCTTCCTATTTCCCTCCATCTAAGTCTCGGAAATCTAAAATTTTACATTTGTATAAATATAAACAAGACTTACAAATTAGTTTGGCAAAGAAGTTTCACTTCTCACTTGTGTACTTTGTACGCACGCACTTTTAATTTCTTGTGTAATACGCGTCCACAAATGAAGCCTAATATAAATTTATATTGTTTCAGATCGTGAGGGCGACTTATTCGGCATTCTCTTTGCTCTATTAGAAAACAACAATATATTAAGCAATCACACTTTAGCATAGCCCTTTTAAATACCTACTTTTAGTTCACATTCTAATATATGTCGCAGTACAATAGTCTGTGGAACGCTAGCGCCATCTGTCTATTGGCGTGAGGCAAATAAGTGACAATCCGGCGCGGGTCTCTCTAGTTCTCGGGTGACGACCCACCGGTGCGGTTGACTTTCGAAACTGTCGCTTTCCTATTAGTTTGTGTAAATGAATATCGAAGTGTTTGATTGCACCAACACTACCCATCAACGCCCACAGTATGGAAATGGAAATTATGGATGCCATTAATGAAGATGTCGGCAGAGAACCCTATGCCCCTATGCCTCCTTCTCTTTTATTCTCCGACATATATACCTTGTTCATGTGGAAAATCATAACAAATAAATTGAAGTATCTCTTTGTATTTAACTTCAACATTTTTTCACTAAGTTCATTTTTATCTAAATATTTGTTCTTGCGAATCCTTGAATTTGAACTGGTCTTTGCTTTCACTGAAAGATAGGAATAATTAAGGCTACTTGGAAATCTTAAAAGAAATGACCTCTAACAAGGTTAGTGCGCTACCATCTTTGACTGTATCATTAATTATTATGTAGTATATTATATCTTTCCAAGGTAACGTAAAACCATTATCAAATGCTATTACTTTAAACAATCTCAAAGTACTTTATTCAGCGGCCAGTAATTCATATTATTATATTAGTTATGGAAATAAATATGATTTCATTTTATTTTAATAAAAACGATACCACATATAGTTATTTTATTCATCGTTACAAACATAAATTTCCACTTAACTCTAATTATAATTAAATACATGTATAAAAAGAGTAAAAAAATTCCAAAAAACCATCATATTTTAGTTAAATTTTGTCAAAAATGTCCAAAAAACAATTGTATATATGCAAATATGCGATTGAAGGTTTGAAATCTGTTTAAAAATACAAACCGGTTAAGACCTATAACATGAGGAACATTCCATTTCGATTAATTCTATTTTTAATCGCAATTAAAAAAATTTCGGTAATAATATATTTATAAGCAACATTCCATTTCGGTTAATTCTATTATTAATACCAGTGAAAAAGTGTTCTGTAACAATGTATTTATAAGCAACATTCCATTTCGGTTAATACTATTTTTAATTCCAGTTAAAAAAATCCGTAATAATTTGTCTATAAGGAACATTCCATTTCGGTTAGTTCTATTTTTAATACCAGTGAAAAAGTGTTTTGTAATAATGTGTCTATAAGGAACATTCCATTTCGGTTAATTCTATTTTTAATCCCAGTTTTACAAAATCCGTAATAGTGTGTCTGTAAGGAGCATTCTATTTCGGTTAATGCTATTTTTAATACCAGTGAAAAAGTGTTTTGTAATAATGTGTCTGTAAGGAACATTCCATTTCGGTTAATACTATTTTTAATCCCAGTGAAAAAGTTTTCTGTAATAATGTGTCTGTAAGGAACATTCCACTTCGGTTAATACTATTTTTAATCCCAGTGAAAAAGTGTTTTGTAATAATGTGTCTATAAGGAACATTCCATTTCGGTTAATTCTATTTTTAATCCCAGTTAAAAAAAATCCGTAATAGTGTGTCAGTAAGGAGCATTCTATTTCGGTTAGTGTTATTTTTAATACCAGTGAAAAAGTGTTTTGTGATAATGTGTCTATAAGGAACATTCCATTTCTGTTAATTCTATTTTTAATACAAGTGAAAAAAGTGTTTTGTAATAATGTGTCTATAAGGAACATTCCATTTCTGTTAATTCTATTTTTAATTCCAGTTAAAAAAAAATCCGTAATAATGTGTCTGTAAGGAGCATTCTATTTCGGTTAATTCTATTTTTAATATCAGTGAAAAAGTGTTTTGTAATGATGTCTCTATAAGGAACATTCCATTTCCGTTAATTCTATTTTTAATCCCAGTTAAAAACTTATTCTTTTAAAATGGCACGAAAAGGATTAACTAATAGCACTTTTCAAAGGTATCATAAAATTTTCTGAATTGAAACCGATTTAGAAATATACTCTACATAAGTGGAACCGGTTGGGCATTAATTAAAGGCACTTTATAAATTAATTATAAAAGTTTTTGGATTAAACCGCTTTAAATATATTCTGTATCGATTTCAAACCGGTTAGAAAGTTCATGTCGGCGCATGGCCGACCTTTAATAATTATATTTAAAATAACTTTCTCAATATTCACTATTTCATAATAACAATTACATAAAACAGGAATCGCAATAGAGTTACCCAGTGAGTGAATCGTAGCAGAATGACCTCATTAACTGAAAACCAGGTTATTTATAGCGCAGTGCTTGATATTTCCGGTATCATTACAATACGAATCAATATAATGACCAAGTATCATGACAAGATCACGACAACATAAAGATTAACAAATTATTAAATTTAAACCTGCCGACATATACTTTTATTTATATAATTATAATTCTACCGAGACACTTTAGAAAAATACTTATAATTATTAAGGCATTACTTAATTGTACTATATAACGGTATTGTAAACGTTTCTGAATATATATTTTTATTGTCAGTATTGTTTTAAATTCTGCATGTTATAATAAAAATTGTAAAATGCAATACAATAATATGTGGGTAGTTAGTGTTTTGCATGTGCCTTTAAAACTTCAGAGCCATCTCTTCCAGGCAATTTACTGATTTTATAATTGTTAATATATAAAAATCCATTAACAAATCTTTTTACGACATGATCTTAAATAGCATAATTATTAAATTTTTATTTTATATATTATATCACTGCTCTGGATTCTGGCCCTTAAAGAATACAACCACAGATTATAATTTTTAATATGTGAATGCTAAAAAGGTATTTATGCAAATTTCAAGTTCGTTAAATTGATTATAAATGCAAATTTAAACCCTGATTCTTTGATATAAAGCCGTTAAAGCAAAATATATCAAAAAATCACGTTGATTAATAATAATCATAGAAATTAGTTCGAAGTGAAAGTTAATGTTCAAAATTAGTTATCTCAATGTAAATACGAAGGTGGGGGGGGGGGTGTTTTAATGTATAAAGAATAGTTTCTAGAAAGTACTCGGAAGGTTTTATATATAAATTAATTTATAGTAGAAATTAATAACACACGTATTCTGTATTATTTAGATTAGGTATAATTGGTAAAAAATATGAAAAATTATTATCACGCGACCCTGTTGCCAAAAAAATCCATAAATAACAATGGTAATGTTGTAAATGTTTTATCTGGACGATTTTCATTTTTAGTATACGTGTTAATATACAGATATTGTATAAGCTGTATTTTGCGAAGGACATGTATTATTCAATTTTAAAAGTCTAATTCATTCTACATAGTCCCATACATTACACATAGTCCCATTCATTATAAATAGTTCCATTCGTTATAAATAGTCCCATTCATTACAAATAGTCCCATTCATTACTAATAGTCCAATTTATTATAAATAGTCCCATTATAGTCCTCTCACTGATGTAATGCTAGCAGAAGTCTCAGGTTCAATTACCGTCGATTCAAATTTTGGAAATTGTGTTTTGAAGGACAACTTTTTGACGCACACTGCACTTGGTGATTAAACTGAACTCTATAAATGACTAGTTATCTTTATATATATAATTTTTCTGTACGTATGTATGTGAAATTTGAAACCGTTGGACTGATTCCGATGTTTTTGTGCTTAATTGGATTTGATAAATTATCACATTCCAATCGGAAATCGGGAACTACCCGGGCAAAAATGCCGGAAGCTAGTTTATTTAGACAAAGCCCATTTTGAAAATATAACCGTCCATTCACGCTATACAAGTCGCGGAGAAATATAATGAGTGGGAACCTTAAATAGTCTAAAGCTTGGCATCGAAGAACTTCAGCTCCTTATCCTGAGGCAGTTTCTTGAAGTAGCTCTCCACGTACTCATCGTCCACTTCTGCCAGGGACTTGGGATTCCACTGAGGCTTATTGTCCTTGTCTATCAATAAGGCACGTACACCTGCAATTATATACAGGGTTATTAGTAATTTGCAGGGTCATTGATAATATATAGGGTTATTCGTAATATACAGGGTAGTTAGTAGTATACAGCGTTGCTGGTAGTATACAGGGTTGTTAGTAGTATATGGAGTTGTCGGTGGAATATAGGGTTGTTGATGGTATATAGGGTAGTTAGTAGTATACAGCATTGCTGGTAGTATACTGGGTCGTTAGTAATATACTGGGTTGTTGGTAGTATACTGGCTTTTTGGTAGTATACTGGGTTGTTGGTAATATACAGGGTTTTTGGTAGTATACAAGGTTGTTAGTAGTATACTGGGTTGTTGGTAATATACAGGGTTGCTGGTAGTATACAGGGTTGTTAGTAGTATACTGGGTTGTTGATAATATACAGGGTTGCTAACAGTATACTGAGTTGTTGGTAATATACAGGGTTGCTGGTAGTATACAGCGTTGTTGGTAGTATACCCGGGTTGTTGGTAATATACAGGATTGTTGGTAATATACTGGGTTGTTGGTAGTATACTGGGTTGTTGGTAATATACAGGGTTGCTGGTAGTATACCCGGGTTGTTGGTAATATACAGGGTTGTTGGTAATATACTGGGTCGTTGATAGTATACTGGGTTGTTGGTAGTATACGGGTTGTTGGTAGTATACTGGGTTGTTAGTAATATACAGGGTTGTTGATAGTATACAGGGTTGTTCCTTTTTATTAGTAAACAGGGTTATTGAAGTAGTAGGTGTAACTTATTACTTGAATATTCGGCTAAAAAGTTTATTACAGAAAAAATACCAATTTAAATCTCATCTTTTTTTCTGGTTTATAAAAACGATTAGTTATTAGTCAATATTAAAATAAGAATTAACGGTCCACATTTAGAAATACTACATCATTGTAGCTCTTTATTTATTTTTTAAGCTTATAGCTTACATTAATACTACATTTGCGATTTGATTTTGAAGTATCTTGCGATGGTATCCTGTAGAAAGAGTTTGTTTGTAGGGATAACAAAATACTACAAAAAATATTTCAGTTTCTGAGTATTTTGCATTTTTTTTCTGTAGAAAAAGAGTTACAAGTGGACTGTAGTGCAGTTTTCTTTCTAAGCAGTGAAAAAAAATTGTTATTAGTGAATTATAAATGATTTTATTTCGTTTATAGGAAAATAAAACACTATAAAGATGATTTTTTGTAGAAAACCATCGCAAAAACGCGGACAAGCGCTGGTCAGCTAGTACTTTATATTTATCACATCGCACATCAAATATAATCGGCAAAACATGACTGTGGCGAATAATTTGCATGTGCCTAATAAAATTTTAGTAGCACTTAAAACCTTAAATGGACGTCTTATTAGCAAACCTGTTCACTATCTTAACGTTTATTTATTTAAAGAAACAGATATATCGGGTATCCATTGTATGGAAAAAAGTGTAGTGTAGAAAAATCTTACATATTATAAAATCCTCTGTGGATTCAACTTTTCTATTCGCGATAAGCTCAGAAACTACTGACCGATATTTCATGCGGTTTTTTGGTATATATGTCAGAGAATAAGAGAGAAGGAGAGCATAGGGTTCTCCGCCGACGTCGTCATTAATGGCATCCATAATTTCCATACTGTGGGCGTTAGTGGATAATGTTGGTGCGATCAAACATTTTATTAATTAACTCGGATTATAATGTTCAATTACTTAATTCATTTACACAAACTCATTAATAATAGTAGCTAGGAACGCGACAGTTTCATTCGTCGACCGCTCTGGCGGACTATCACTCGAGAACTCGTCCGCCGTTGGCTCACGACTCTATCCCACGCCTTAGATGGCGCCACCGTTACACAGACTATAGCACTCCGGCATATTATATATATTGATTGAAATATGAGGGAAGTGTCAGAAAAATAGAGCCATCTTGGAGCTTTTATCGAAAAACTGCCTAATCCTTTACAGATATAATAAAACAATGTATGCAGGAATAATCTCTTTTATATAAAAAATTCTGGGATGTTATATATCTATCTTTTAAAGAAAACTCACTAAATATTTTATAAATATTGTCACGTACAATGAGGTAAATGGAGAGTTATATCCTTATCAATTTAAATATGTTACTTATCTTAAACGTTTCATATACATTATTTTGATTTTACACTTCATATAATTTAAAGGGTTTCTTAGGAGATATTGGAATTATTTCTATTATAGCCCTTTGTTTTTATATTAGGCGATCGTAATCAGGCAGACGTTATCAAGGTTGTGATGCAGAATTAAGTAGAATATAAGTCGAAGTTTATAATATCTGTATAATGACATACATTTATATCAAGTTCATTCGGCAGACACCACGTGTAGGTATAATATATTTTTTTATTGCTTGTGTTTGATGCTGGAGCCTAAGAAGATAACTTGGTAAGAGGTAACTTATCTCGTGATTTTTAAAGAGCAACGTACTGGAGCGCAATTTTTTGCTTAGCAGCACGTCTTATCTGATTTTATCTAGCCATAGCCGAAACCACTAGTACAGACCAACACAAATTGAAAAAAACAAATCCCTAGGGACTGTTCAAAAATGTTGAAATGGATATGTGGAGTAACAAGATTAGGAATGAGAAAGTTAGAGGAAGTGTGAAAGTAGCACCAGTTAATGAGTGGGAGGCTATCCTGGATGAACATGTCATGAGAAGGGAGGATAGCCGTGTATGCAAGAAGGCCTTAAATATGATGCAAAGGAATGAGGGCGACCAAAAAAGTGTGGATTAACTGTGTGAAAGAACATATGTGTGTAAGAGGTGTGAATGTAGAAATGACAGCTGATGGAGTAAATTCAATACTGTACCGACCCCACAGAGTGGGACAAGGGCAAGAAAATTATGAAACAATAATAAAAAATTTCATTACATATTTTATAAGCATTTATAGAAATTGTAATATGAGGTGCATTATGCTGCTAAAGTTGAAACAGTTAGCTACTCGCCTTCAGGGAAGTCGTGGTTCTCGGTGGCCCGGCAGGCGAGGCGATACTCCATCTTGAGGCACTGGGGCAGTTCCAGCTGGGCTCCACGCTGCAGAGCCCGTAACGTTATCTTCACGGATCCAGGGCACATTTGGTGCAACGTCTGTAATACAAAATTCCTAATTGAAACACCAAAAATACCTACTGACTAATAAAAATCCATTATCGTTTCTTGTCCTCTTAAACGACGACGATATTTATTATCTTGTATCCCAGGTGACTGGGTGGTTTTAAAATCGCTGCCTTATCGCTTACAAGCATAATACAACAGTGCATGATAGTGATAGATAATTTATGAGTCAAGAGTGAATGGGAAAAATGGAAAGGGAAGACAGAGGCGAACGTTCCTGGACCAAATCCAGGACATGTCAAGAGTACTCTAAACCGACGAGCTATTACGAGAGGTTTAATGAGAATGGAAGGAGATACGCAAGGATCGTGGCAAGTTGAAGGACGTGATCTACCTACCCCGAAGGGAATGAGGCGTGATGTGTATGTATGATAAAATAAAGTCTCTTTTATAGATCTACATATAAATAAGTTTGTGATAGAATATATATTTCTCATTTTTTCGCTGGGAAATGCATTTACGTACCCCTGCCACGAGGCAGGGAGTGTGGGATTCGCCGGCAAGGCCAGAATACCCACTTAAATCCAGCGACCACTAAAAACCATGAATTGGGAGTGTCCGAAGCTCCCTTGCACTTTCACGCTGACACTCCCGGATGAAACCGACTGAGCATATTCAAGGAAGAGACAAGAGGCGTTCGTAAAGACGCTTCCAGCCGCCTAGCCTCCTCCTCCGAAGCGTAGCGGCAGCTTCCCATTTTTCCCTCCATTGCCTCCTTCAAAGGAATGATGGCCTCACAGAAAGAAACGCCTGCATTCCATCCTATCACTGTCAAGCATGGCGCCTCCTGTACTTGACAGTGAGAGATCTGCTCCGATGAGGGACACCAGAGGATGTCGTTTTGGTACCCATGCTGGACATTCTGCCACAGTTGTGGGCCGTATTGACAGGCGCACTGCACTGATGGCAGATAGGAGATTCTTCACGTCGTGCTATCTGATGCTAGTACTTTGCGAAACATCCCTGTCATTGCTCGAGGCCAGTAAGAATCGCCTTCATCGTGACCACACCCGCACTTAGAGACTCGAGATCCTCCTTCCAAACTTGAATCAAATGTGTCCCTCCCCGTCGGCAAGTCTCCTTACTCTTTGTACCTCGGCAGTTTCAAGACGGCCACCTCCAGACCTTGCGGCAACTCTGCACTGGTAAGTTGCCGCCGTCCAAGACACGGTACGGTACGCTTGTATCCCCCTGACCGCTATTATTAGCATATATATGTCTACTTTATCTTCTAAACAAATTGTCACGTCCAATGTGCCAAGTGTGTGAATGCGAAAGTTGGAAGGGGAAGACCAAGGCGAACGTTCCTGGACCAAATCCAGGACATTTTAAATAACGGCCAGGTCAAGAGTACTCTAAACCGACGAACTTGTATGAAAGGTTTAATGAGAATGAAAGAAGCGAAGGAGATATGCAAGGATCGTGGCAAGTGGAAGGATGTTGTCTCTGCCTACCCCTATGGGAATGAGGCGTGATGCTATGTATGTATGTATGTAATGTGCCAATTTGAGATATCCAGACAGACGAACTTAGATATATTAGTTATCGTAAGCGTTTTATATGTATTATAATTATATTTTACACAATATGATTTCAATGAATATCATATGATTTATCACAAAATTATGTTTTTATATTAGAGGATCATAATCGTGCAGCAGTTATCAATGCTTTATATAAACAAATCATTTATTTCAATCATATGTTTACAATATTTCTATAATTGACAGAATATTGAAATAGATAGTAATAATATACTTATTAATAGAATATAAATATTACATAATAGTTTGTTATGAAAATATATGAAAGAATATTAGTAAATATATTTGTTATGTAAATTTTGCATCAGCTTTTATAAGAAATGCTAGGGGATTTGGAAAAATTCATTAAATCAAGCAATTCACTAAACAGTGTATAAACTACTCACCTCTAATGTTTTAATAGACCAGTCATTCTGCACCTTCTCCAGCCTCTCAATTATCTCTTCTATAGTGGAAGCGGCAAAGCAATAGTTAATATGCTTAATATTAGGTGCTAAAGAGAACTCCTCAGGAGGCTCATTGAATTTATTTAATAAGTTTTGTACTTCTATTTCACTTGTGCATCTGGACAATAGTTTTTCTAATTCATACAAGCGTTTGCTTGATACATAATGTGTTGCAATACCGGCTTTGACAACATCCTTTCCTTTTAATCTGTCACCTAAAATTTAGGTGAATAGAAACATCTTAATTATACAACACATTAGATACATTAAAAAAACAAAATCAAGGTAAAAATAAATTAAGAAGACCAAAAAAATGACCTTATTACTTGACACAATCATATCTATCTAGGTAACATTTGGATTGGGAAGCTTAAATGTAATGTATATCTTAAATAATAACCTAAGTTGACTTGCAGTGTAAAGGAATTGCCGTAAACTGTAATATCTATCTGTTAATCCTTATCAAGATCAAGACAGTTTCTTGCAGCTGATGTCCAACCTCCAGTAATCGGAAAGGAACGAGAAGAAGAAGAAGAATCCTTAATAATGTCCTGAATTAACTTGCAGTCTAAACAAATAGAAGTAAAGCGTCCTTTTTATCTATTAATCCTAAATAATGTTCTATACTAACTAGCAGTATAAACAAATTGCAGTAAAGTGTCCTTTTCATCAATTAATCCTAAATAATATCCTTAATTAACTTGCAGTCTAAAGAAATAGAAGTAAAGTGTCCTTTTTATCTATTAATCCTAAATAATATCCTGAGTTAACTTGCAGTATAAATAAATTGCAGTAAAGTGTCCTTTTTATCTATTAATCCTAAATAATGTCCTGAGTTAACTTGCAGTATAAATAATTTGCAGTATAGTGTCCTTTTTATCTATTAATCCTAAATAATGTCCTGAGTTAACTTGCAGTATAAATAAATTGCAGTAAAGTGTCCTTTTTATCTATTAATCCTAAATAATATCCTGAGTTAACTTGCAGTCTAAATAAATAGAAGTAAAGTGTCCGTTTTATCTGTCAATCCTAAAGTTAACTTTCAGTCTAAAAAATTTGCAGTATAGTGTCCTTTTTATCTATTAATTCTAAATAATGCCCTAAAATAACTTCCAGTATAAACAAATTGCAGTAAAGTGTCCTTTTTATCTATTAATCCTAAATAATGTTCTGAGTTAACTTGCAGTCTAAACAAATTGCAGTAAAGTGTCCTTTTTATATATTAATCCTAAATAATATCCTGAGTTAACCTTGTCTAAAATAATTGTAGTACTGTCCTTTTGGTCTGTTAATCCTAAATATAGTCCTAAGTTAACACACAAAACGATTGGCAGTAAAATGCAATTTTCATCTGTTTATCCTAAATATTGTCCTAAGATAACTTGAAGTCTAAAAAAATAGCAGTAAATTGTCCTTATTGCCTGTAAATCTTAAATAATTTCCTAAGTTAACTTGCAATCTAGAGTAATTACAGTTGAAATTCATCTTTACCTTTTAATCTCAGATAATATCTTTAGTTAACATGCACTCTAAAGATATAGTAACAAATTTTTATATTTACCTGTCAATCCTAAATAAAGTCCTAAGTTAACCTGCAATCTCGGTAGGAAATATGAACCCCCAACATCTGGAAACAAACCAATCTTGGTCTCGGGCATTGCTATCACTGTTTTCTCTGTAGCCACTCTGTACCTTCCATGAACAGACATTCCTAATCCACCTCCCATAGTGATTCCATTAATAAATGCTACATATGGAATTTTATATTTACCAATAAGGTAGTTAACATTGTATTCTGTGTGGAAGAACCTGGGTCCTTCTATTTTATGTATTGCCTGTTTAACATCTCCTCCAGCACAAAATGCTTTATCACCTGCACCTTTTACAATGACTAGAGACTTAGTACTCTCTATTTCTTGAAGTAGAGGTAGGAGTTTAGTCACCATAGAGTTATTGAGGGAATTTAAAGCTTTTGGCCTGTTTAATGTTATAATACCAGCATTGTTTAATGTTTCAAATAGTACATCAGATTCTTGAGTAGACATGGTGCGCTGCATAAATGATTTCACATGTGGGAATATTCTCGATGTTAACATCTAAAAAACCAAAATGTTACACCAATCTATATGTATATAATATAAACATTTTATGTGCCTATCAATGATTCTAACTTTAGATTCATAATTGATCTTTAATATCATCATGAATTATGCTATAAGAGCCTGCTTGAATAATGAAAATTTCAATTTGAACTTGATGGCCCTTATATAAACAGTTTAGACCAGCGTTTCCCAACATGGGGTTCACAACCCAAAGGAGGCAATTTGATAGTTTAGGGGTGGGGGCAATGGTATATCAGGGGGCAAGGATCACACTAAATTAATATAAAAAATCAATATAAAAATTATTTTGAATTTTAAGTTTACAGTATGTTTTGAATTTTTACTTACAATGTTTTTATAATAATTTCATAGTCCTAAGACTTATTATTTATATTTCTTAAAAGAACAAATCAAATTTTACAAGTGAAAAATTATGTTTGGAGGTATAAAAATTTTAGAAATGTTATGGTGGGGCATGGCCTAAAAAAGGTTGGGAAACGCTGGTTTAGACATTTTTACATTGTTATAATTTTATATATAAAAAGGGTGATCTTATTTTTAAAACCATTAAAAAACCCAGGTCATCGTTTTTTTTCATATTGCTATTAAAAAAATAATACATAAAAAACATTTAATTAAAAGGTAGTAATTTATCTTTAAAACACTATCTTACAAAATTAGAGATTTTATACAGGCTGACAATGTCTTAGATGGCTCTATGCTTAGATGGTTTGGGCATGTAGAGAGAATGAACGAAAGGAGACTGACAAAAAGGATTTATGAGTGAATGCGAAAGTTGGAAGGCGAACGTTCCTGGACCAAATCCAGGACATTTTAAGTAACGGCCAGGTCAAGAGTACTTTAAAGCGACGAACTTGTATGAAAGGTTTAATGAGAATGAAAGAGCGAAGGAGATATGCAAGGATCGTGGCAAGGGGAAGGATGTTGTCTCTGCCTACCCCTATGGGAATAAGGCGTGATGCTATGTATGTATATATGACAATGTCTGCTATAGGCATTGAAAACAAACTATATACCTCTAACTGATTTTATAAAAAAAGCTACAAAAAGAAGATGGTTTCACTTATTTAATGGAGGATTTTTAAACAATCTAAGCAATGTGCTCTAAAGAGGTTTCATTAGAAAGTTAATATTCCGAAGATGGTTTTAAACCAATAAACTCGAACATCGTGTCGTCGATATTATTTGCGATAACTTATATTGCAAACTTTTTTCGCAATGTAGACGTTCACTAAATACTTCCTATAGGATCGGAGAATATAAATACAGTTTTAGGTGGCACACTTCTATAATATAAAATTTAATAAAACAACGTAGATTCGTACACAATATATAAGCCGTATGTCTCGCAAAAATTGAACATATTAGCTTACATTACCGGTTTATACATGTTTTATTAGCTTCATAAGTAATATTTACGTTAGAAACAAGCCCACGTGAAAATTTTTAGTTAATAAAATGCTGTACTTACTTTGAACTTCAACCTTGAACAAAGTTATCGCAGGTCAATTAATATTCATACATTAATTCTATTGCAAAAATAACGTGCGCGATAAAAATATTTTTATTTAGGTCTAAATTTATATATTGTCGTCAATTGAATGCCCATTTGTAAAATGAACAAAGTTTAAACGATTATGTAGTAATTACTTATTATTCTTATCTTATCTATGTATTCTAAATTTGTTTTTGTGTTTACTAAGATAAATTCCAAACTTGACGAATTTAATCAGCATTAGGCTGCGTTCAAACTAATTGATTGCAAGATTAATAATTTTAAATGATTCTAACTAAATGTAAACCTTAAAGTTAATGTGATTAAAGTATATTTCAAATAACAAGCACATTAAAGTTACATTAACAATCATTATTACCTTAATATTTAAATATCTTCTTCTTTAATTTATGGCTTTTATTGGTGCCAATTCGGCCCATATTTAAATATCAGTGGTAAGGTTTGAATTTCATTTGGTTATTTTTAATAATCATTTGCTTTTCATATGCGATTCAGCTATGCCTTGAAATTTTATAATTGAAAATACAAAATTCATACTATTTGATAGTTAAGCCAGTACTCGGAGAATAAGTTATTGTAGTTCTGATAACTTAATTATTGTACTGGTGTGCGGAGTACGTTTTAGTATGAGATATTGATTATCGACGGAGCAATACAATTTTCATTTAGGCTTTGAGAATATGTATGGTTTCTATGTAACTTTTGGGTAGTATTGTGGAGACGGCCATTTCTTGGGAAAAGTGACCTTATTATTAGAAATATCACACCGATTTGTAGAGGGCTACCCCAGTTTGTAGCTGACAACACTGGTTCTAGCTGGCCACACTGGGGCAGTCGCAGACACGCCGCGCACGCGAACAGTCACCTAAGTCACGTTCGACATTTAATACGTCATTACATACATACATAGCATCACGCCTCATTCCCATAGGGGTAGGCAGAGACAACATCCTTCCACTTGCCACGATCCTTGCATATCTCCTTCGCTTCTTTCAATCTCATTAAACCTTTCATACAAGTTCGTCGGTTTAGAGTACTCTTGACCTGGCCGTTATTTAAAATGTCCTGGATTTGGTCCAGGAACGTTCGCCTTGGTCTTCCCCTTCCAACTTTCGCATTCACTCTTGACTCATAAATCCTTTTTGTCAGTCTCCTTTCATTCATTCTCTCTACATGCCCAAACCATCTAAGCATACCTTTCTCAATTTTAGTCACTACGTCTTCTTTTATACCACAACGTTCTCTTATCACACTATTTCTTACTCTGTCACTCAGTTTTAATCCACTCATGCTTCTCAACGCTCTCATCTCTACCGCATTTATTTTACTTTTGTGATTCTTCTGCCATACCCAACTTTCACTACCATACATAAGTGTTGGCACCAACACTCCAGCATGCACTGCCAGTCTAGCCCTTTGAGACACCATCTGGCTATTCATAAAAGCATGCAGAGCACCATTTACCATATTCCCTGCATTCACTCTCCTTTCGATATCACTTTCACATGTTCCATCTTTTGTAAATTTAGATCCCAAGTATACAAATTCTTTCACCTCTTCCACTTGTTCCCCATCTATCAAAATATTGCCATTCATCATAGATTCATCTCGTTCAAAAAGCATAACTTTCGTTTTGTTTACATTCACTTTCATTCCTTTCCCTTTCAAAGCTTCATTCATAATATTTAGCATCTCCTGAAGCTCGTTAGCGGATGACGCAAGTATTACTTGATCATCAGATACGTCATTGTCATGCCTATTTTAAATATTGCCGCCATTGTGAGTTGTTATGGATAAATAAACGTATTATGTACCTAGTCTTCTTTTAATTTATAAGATTATTATTATTTACGTGTAAGATAGGACTGTGGTATTCAAAACGGGGATTGTTTGTGTCAAAATTTATAATTGCAATAAAAGCACGCTGATTATTTACAAATGATCAGCAAAGTATATTGTAACAGGAAGAATTTTCTCTAAATTAAAGAATTTATCTATTGCTGTAAACGTAATGCATGACTGTGTGGCCTAAAATTTATGCCTTTCTCATTAAAAGAATACATGCAAATCAGACGTTAACTGTCAGTGCTGATTATATGACAGGTTTCATATGTTATAACCTAAAATCTAAATATTTTGTGATGAAAATAAAATATTATTTCACGTTAATTAAGGCATGCATGGAAGGATATAATTTATAATGGGCATACTTAGAAAAACAATCAATTGGTACGCGAGACTTGGCCCTAGTCACGGCCCATCATCGCCTCCTTATAAACATGTCATTCAAATCGGAGACCCTACATTACGTAAGGTATCAGAGCCAGTGGTGCTAAATAAATTGAAGTCCAATGAAGTTCAGAATGTAATAGATAAGCTTAAATATGTAATGGACAAATATGGCAGTGTTGGAATGGCAGCGCCGCAGGTTGGCGTTAATCTAAGAATATTTGTCATGAGATTAACAGAAAAACAAATATCCGCAATGCCGGTTGAAACTGTTAAATTGAGAAATATAAATGTTGTCCCGTATACTGTGAGTAAGTAAATGCAATCATTTATATACAATAAAAAATACCTAATAATAACTTTGTTGACTGTACCTTGTTTATATAGTAGTATTTGAAAAAAAAAATCCTTTCATATCACACAAGGACAATCATTTGACTGAAGTTGTTATCCTAGAAATATAGAAAATCCTAGCCACATGTTTTTTATAAAGTTCAGACATGAATAATAATAAAGTTATATCAAAAGCTGTCCAATAGTTTGTGTGAGAAATTATGTTACTCAACAAATATATACTGTTTGTTATAGATTTTTATTAACCCAAAATTAAAAGTGACAGACTATCAGAAGGTGATACACCAAGAGGGATGTGAAAGTGTTAAGTTCTTCTCAGCTGACGTAGCTAGATACAATGGAGTCCAAGTTACAGGTACACTTAATTGCAATAACTGATCATAAATAAATTACTAAATATTTTTAAGTCTAGTTGTTTTTGAATGTATTAAAGCTACTGAAAGGGTTTGGGCAAGTAGCAACAGCATTCTGAGCATGTTAATAGCCAGGTACAATTCTCCAATACATAAATTATATATTAAATTGCAGTTAGTTTCTTTTAAGGACCTTTAGATAGTTAAGTATTGACATAGTATTCAGACATTCTTTTAAATTTATTAAGAAACTTTGTAATTATTTTGATTTGCTTAGTGATATGTAATTTAATAGTATTAAGTTATTTACTAAAAATCTGTTAAAAATTTCTTATGTAAGTATTTGAGCCATTGTTGCTAAATAAATGAAATTATTATTACTCTCTTACAAGCTTATTCGAAGTATAAACTTGAATCTTGAAATGCATATTTGCAAGTAATAATTAATCATTAGGTTTCTTCTTTTGATTGAATTTACAGATTTACTTAATATTTAATGAGATAATTTAGAATATGTGCTTAGTAGCATAGTAAGGAAACTTTCTGTTTCACAAAATTAAAGGTCTAGACCTAAATTATTGTGCTGCTTTGTTGCATATTATACATACTCATTCATCTAATTTGTTCCTCGATGATTCCCATCATCAATAAGGACAAAAGTGATTATTTATTATACAGGAAGCCTACAAGTAATAGAATTGTGTATCTTTTATGCTTAAAAATAATTTTATGCTTTTGTTTAGTTATAGCAATCTCTACTTACTGAGATTTGGGGAACAAACAATAGACTAATATAACAAAGGAACAAGCAATAGTCTAATATAACATATCAAATAATAGGATGTATCCTTTTATTCATAAAACTTTATCAATAGTAAACAAATCTCTGTGTTCATTTTCATAGGATACAATGCAGAAGGGGAGTCTATATCACAGGAGTTCAAGGGCTGGGCAGCGAGGATCGCCCAGCATGAGATAGACCACTTGGATGCCAAATTGTATACAGATATAATGGATAGGAAGACATTGTGTTGCAATTTGTGGGAAGACATCAACTTGGCCAAGGGAAAAGTTGCAGTACCTTTTTCACCTGAATAAATTTTTGGGCATACTTTCCACAGAAGAGTCTTGTAAAGATGTACTCTTCAGGGTATAGCAAAAATATATCATCCATCGCCTTGTAACATAACAGGTGTGCTACTCCTGTTCACTATTAGAAATTAAATGAAACTGTTCATTTTGAGTATGATACTATTTCAATGAAATACATATTGCATTTACTTATATATATGCATTTCCTTTATATTACATATTGACAGCAAAATATAAAGAATCAAGTAAAAAATCCTGCTTTAGAAAGTTTTGTACTAATTATATGGTTTTTTTTTCAATAACATGTTTAATAATAACAACTATGATTAAAAAAAATAGGATCTAGGTTTATTAATAGGGTGATATAATCATCAAAATTACCAAAATGTTAATCACCAATATTACAAAAACTGCAAAATGTCTTCATAAACTATCAATATATAATAAAATATGGATGAAGCTTTTTATCCAATGAAGTGTTTAAGTAAAAATATCACTATCCCTATAAAAGAAATAGTATATTTTATGATTAAATAGCGAGTGGCAAATGAAACTACCACATATTATTTGTAAATATTAGAACTACCTACCCTTCAAACGAATTGGCATAAAAAACGCTGCAAATCTTCGTGACGCTAATCATACGCTTCATCAGTCAAAATTTTACCCTTATGGGCCTAGTGTTACTTCAAAAAAGTAAAAAAAATTAATAAAAAAAAATATTTTTTTAAACACATTTTTTGACATAAAACCTCAATTACTTTTTATCGAGTTTTGTTCACAAAAATAAATTTAAATAATGATTTAAAGTATTTAACTGTCATGTTTAATAATAGCTACTGTTTATAAACTATCAATGTATCAATAAAATATGGATGCCGCTTTCTATCCAATGAAGTGTTTAAGTAAAAATATCACTGTTCCAATAAAAGAAATATATAAATTTATTCCAAAGCCTTATTGTATGTGTAATATGCACTGTTTGACAACAACTTATTTAATTTTTAACAGTAGGACATTGAAAATAGATAACTTAATAATGTTTTTGCTTGATTTTTACCTTCAGATATATCAAGTTAATAAAACATTTTAAGTAAGACATAGGTAGGTTACGTTTAAGGTTAGGTTAACTTTTTTCACCCTGTTTTGTTGCTGGGAAACCTCACCGCAACAATAAATAACCTAAAAATATTGAAACTCGACATTTTTAGGTTATTTTTAAATCATTTTTGTAACTTCGGTGACTAATAGGTGAATACCCTGAAGAATAAAAAGAAATTGTTAATACAAGGCACAAAGAGCGCTTACTCGTTGACCAGACAACGTTTGTCAGCCGTAATTGTTAAATATAAATTATTCAGCGTTAGTAAATAATTTCGAGACATAGAAATTCAGTGTTTCTCATAGTTCCAGTGATTCAGCAAGTGTTTTATTACAAACCGCTAACGTATAATTTGTTACGCGTGAGTGTATTGTGTGCTGAGAATGAAGAGGGGCGGNGGGGGGGGGGGGGGGGGGGGGGGGGGGGGGGGGGGGGGGGGGGGGGGGGGGGGGGGGGGGGGGGGGGGTTTGAAAAGAGATGTTATCTGCTGAAGTGTTAACTGGTGTAATACTGTGATAGTAAAATACAAATTAATAGTAACTCTCGAGTGTTTGTCTTCGTCTTAAAAAATTAGTTATGACTTGTGAGTCGTCGAAGGGGCGTATAAAAAACATACAGACTAAGCAATTTATTTATTGACATATCAACTATAACAGTGAATACTTAGTTGTCGAGAATTTCTTTCTAGGAAGAACCTATATATTTAATATTTAGAGTAAATCTTTAAATGTAACCTGGTGTATTAAAGATACAGTTAAAGGATATTTGTATTACATATTAGCAGTAATTCTATTTATAAGTAAACAGATTTCTTTATCATATATAGCCATATTAGTGATTATACATCAAATATATTTGTATCAAATAGTATCAAGTATCCTTTTCTGTTAGAAAGTTAGAAATGTCACATTAAAAAACTATTAATTAAAAAAAGTTATTCAAACTTACTTAACTACGACAGTCTAATTCGGAATAAATGAAAACAAATTCCAGAAAACTTCAACGACTACATACGCTGTTAATAGTATTCCAGAAAACTTTAATTACTTCATATACTATTAATCGTATTCCAGAAATCACCGCAATGTCTCTTGATATATGGTTAGCAGTATTCCAGAAGTCATAGCAATGTCTCTTGATACTCTTATCAATATTCCAGAAAACACCAATTATTTCATATACTATTAATAGTGTACCAGAAATCATCGCATTGTCTCTTAATACACTGTTAGCAGTATTCCAGAAAACTTTAATGACTTCATATAATATTAATAGTATTCGAGAAATCATCACAATGACTCTTGATATACTGTTAGCAGTATTCCAGAAATCATAGCAATGTCTCTTGATACACTTATCAATATTCCAGAAAACACCAATGATTTCATATGCTATTAATAGTGTACCAGAAATCATCGCAATGTCTCTTGATACACTGTTAGCAGTATTCCAGAAGTTATAGCAATGTATGTTGATATAGTTATCAATATTCCAGAAAACACCAATGATTTCATATACTATTAATAGTGTACCAGAAATCATCGCAATGTCTCTTGATACATTGTAAGCAGTATTCCACAAATCATCGCGCTAACTCATGACACACTGTTATCAGTATTCCAGAAAACTCCAATGACTTCTTACACCAGTATTGTTTTAAGTAAAATTTTCCTTAACGGATACATACCCCAATGGCGATTGTATATTTTTCAATATTTCAAACCAATCGCCCTCGTTTTATGTATCAGTTAATACAGTTTAAGTATGTTAGCAGTATTAAAAAAAAAATCAATACTTTCATATACTGTTAGCAGTATTGTTTTAAACTTAAATATTCCTGATTTAATGAGGTACTTTAAATTTATTAACGGGTATATACCACGATGGCGATTATATATAACGAGGTTCCAGGGGGCGCCCCGCTATCAGGATGGTCACTCATCTTGTTGGATCAGAAATAATAGGCAACTAACGAAGGATAGCTTTGTATATACTTGATTACTCGTTCTTATTACAATGTTAATCGAAGATTGAAACGATCTACAACCATTCAAAAATGGAAACTCAGTGAGTTCAACACAACGTGGCGACAACCGTTCGCTCTCGCGTTTTAACAGAATGCCGAATGCCTTTTTTTTTTTTTCGAAGTGTGTAGTTGCTGTTAGCCCTACTGGCTTTTACAGCGTAACCGAGAGGGATGGCGAGCGCAGAAGCTCTGCCGAGGGGTGGGCCCGTAGAAGGGCCCTGCTGCGTCGGGGGAAAACGTTGCTCTAAGGGCGCCTCCTGCGAGGCTCGGACCTAGGCTTAGAGCAACGTTTGCTGCTGCTGAAAAAGACAATCGGACAGGTGCTTAGTCTTGACGCCCATGGGTCCGCGACTGGCAGCCGCGGCCGGGGTGCGTCAGATAGCGGGGGCCTCGTCTTCGCCGGCGAAGACGTTGTGTGTATGTGTTAGTGTACGGGGCGTTGTCAATGGTAGTCTGGTCGTCTGGGACGTCAAGGACGTGTTTGGGCCGACTCTTCCTGGGCGGGATGTTAAGCCTAATCCCATAAGAGGCGGCATTCCTGATGAGAGGGTTGGGGTGACTGACGGCTGTCTTGAAGTAGTCTACGGAGAGCGTTTTGAAATGGTTGTTGACCGTTGCGAGGTCGAGATCTCTGTGGAGATCGACGTTGCGCATGAACCAGCGGGCGCCCGTGGCTATGCGCATGAATTTGTTCTGCAGCGTCTGGAGTCAAACGATGCCGAATGCCGATCACACTCCCTTTCTTATAACCTCTTCTAACACCCCCCCCCATCATTAAATTTGTTATTAACAACTGATTTTCGTAATTAAATTAATGATGTCTTGTTGTTGGTACTGCGACATATATTTTAGTATTGTAATTGTAAATTACTTTGGATTGTTAATTAAATAAAAATAAATTTGTCGATATTTCGACAAAATTTGCATAGATCGAGGTCACGACGTTACTCTAACAGAGTTAATAATCCACATCGTGGTGTGTACCCGTTAATGCAGGTTAAGTACTTTAGCAGTATTCCTGAAATCATCGCAATGACTCTTGACACTTTGTTAGAGACATTCCAATAGTTTTATGACTTTCAAACCATCTTTTTAATAAATAAATTTCGAGATAATACTAAGCTAAATAATACATTTATATCAACAATAATTACATCTCATCATGATACATGCTAACAATAAAAAACTAAACTAAATGTGTATGTATATAATATTACTGAAACGTTTAGACGTGAATACGTCTTTAAAATTCAACTTAAAAATGACAGTAGGATACGGTTTGGTGGTGTAGCTACAGATCTATCACCTTTATCCGATATTTAATTACGCCACTGGAAAGATATAGGATCAAATAATTTATTACCGCTAAGTAAGGACTGTAACACATCGCGCGCAATGGAGGGGGAATTGAAGGTCATTCTGGAGATTTCCAGTAATTATTTGTTTAGTAACTGATAATGTTGCCACCATAAACATGACATACATAAATAATAATATTTTATACAGAAACTATTGTCTATTATTAGACGTATTCACGTGCAACAAACGGTCGTGTCCATAACACAGCCACACCTCATTTAATTTTAAATAAGATGTGCTTATTAAAGTTATTCTAAGTTATCAAATATATTTGGAGCTGCCTCTAATATTTCTATGTCATGTTCTCATGTCAGTATTAGGTACTTCTCGTGTGCAATTGGGCGGTCTTGTCGCTCATCAGCTATCTCTTCCAGACAACCCTGGCTTTGTATATTTATCTTTTATAAAAGGATCATAGTAAGCCTATTTAATAGATATTCTTTTCAAACTATGGATGTTTTTGTAACTGTATTTAATTTGTATTAGAAACTAGTAGTAATTTCAAAATAATATTTAAAGCATCTAAATGTTTTTTTTTAATCTAGCACATTTTGTTGAAATAACGGTATTTATCCAGTTTATTTTAGATATATTATTTTTAAAACTAGCACATTTTTTGAAATAAAAATAAATTTAAATAATGATTTTTTCTTAGTTAATATTAAAGTATTTAAGTGTTATATAGATATATATTTTTATCAGATTCAAATCCGCAGCGGGAAGCCATTTTGAAGCTAGAAACTATCATCATCATCATTCATAAAGGCTGATTTACATTAAGTTAGTGACTAATATAATTTTTTTAATATAAATAATGAATTGCGTATAAGATTTTTAATTTTGGATAATTAAATGTAAACTCGATCCTCACTATTAACCCAGCCGGCCCTAAGTGGGGTATTTTAAATCCCCAATGTATGAGTTTCAATTGAATAACTTGTTTATTACAAGAGCTAATTTCTAGAGGTGTGCGAATATCGTTCGAGTCGAACATTGATATTCGATTCGAAATTAGTATCGAATAATTCGTAAAAAAATCGAATACTTCGCAGCCGTCAATCGCTCCTTCATGACTGAAGATCGTGGTGCTGGTAAGATACCAATCGCAAGCGGATCCACGCTTTCCACCCTCTTCTGTTAGTGGCCATCTTCGCTAGGTTATAAAAGGTAGTTTGTTTGGTCTCGATAAATTGGTCAGCCCATCGTGTCGGGGAACGGCCTCGAGATCTTTTTCCGCCCGTGTTTCCCGTGATTATGAGCCTTTCCAAACAGTCCTCCCGCCGTATGACGTGCCCGAAAAGAGTCAAAACTACATACATACATAGGATCACGCCTCATTCCCATAGGGGTAGGCAGAGACAGCGTCCATCCACTTGCCACAATCCTTGCATTTCTCCTTCGCTTCTTTCATTTTCATTACACCTTTCATAAAAGTTCGTCGGTTTAAAGTACTCTAGCCTTGGCCCTTATTTAAAATGTCCTGGATTTTGTCCAGGAACGTTCGGCTTGGTCTTCCCCGTCCAACTTTCGCGTTCACTCTTGACTCATAAATCCTTTTGTCAGTCTCCTTTCATTCATTCTCTCTACGTGCCCAAACCATCTAAGCATAACTTTCTCTATTTTAGTCACTACATCTTCTTTTAAACCACAACGTTCTCTTATCACACTATTTCTTACTCTGTCACTCAGTTTTACTCCACTCATGCTTCTCAACGCTCTCATCTCTACCGCATTTATTTTACTTATGTGATTATTCTGCCAGACCAACTTTCACTACCATACATAAGTTTTGGCACCAATATTCCTGCATGCACAGCCAGTTTGGCCCTTTGATACACCACCTGGCTTGATAGAGTCAAAATTCATTGATAACATACCGATGAGAGCCTGACCTTGATTCCGAGCTGCGATATAATAGATACGTTTGTGCGTTTGGCTGTCCAAGGAATTCTTAACATGCGCCTCCAGCACCACATCTCGGACGCATCTATTCCTTGCCTTTATGGTCCAAGTTTCAACTCCATACATAAAAATGGAGAAGATTAAAACACGGACAAGGCGACTCTTAGTAGTCAGTGAAATACATCAATTGTTCCAGATCTTATACAGGCGTGACATCGAATACTTAGCGAATTAAATATCCATCTCTGGTTTTCAATTATTTCTATTTAACTTGTGTATCGATATATTTGAATTGCGAATATTATACTTTTCGTTTAAATATCAATACAATTGCTAATTTTCAATATATGCTCACGCTCTGTCGGTAATATAAAAAATTTAAATGGTAAGATTGGCCAGAGATACCGAAAAATATTTAACCAGGGAGTCATTTTCTTCTACTGTATTTCTACAATTTACAATTTAATAGGCAACAAACTAGTCCAAATAGCGTAAACCCGCACTCATACATAATTCTATATGTATTTCAAAATTTTTATATTCAATATTCAAATAAAAACTCAAAATTGAAAATATTAGAAAATTCACAAAAATTTTAAAGTTTACGAATAATTCGAAAAAAAATCGAGTTTCGAATCGAATAATTCTTAAGTTCGAATTATTCGCACACCCCTACTACTTTCTTCATAATTTTTGTAATTAAAAAGAAAATGCAAATCTTTCAAAAATATTGTTTTTTGGTAACAAAAAAAAACCCCAAACAATTAATGAAAATTGGAGTCTTTTGGTAACCCCGTTCGGATCTCGCGTGTTTTTTTTATACTTAGGGCCGGAAAGGTTATACTCGGCCGAAGTGCAGTTGATAAAAGATTTTTTTTCGTAAAAAGCTTGTATGTGAGAATTGTATTCTATAACATAAAGCATCATTTTGCACAGTTTCATAGAGTGGTGACCACCATTTAATCCATCTTGTCACTACAACTTCCATCCGCAGCGAACGTCCCAATGCAGCAGTTATCTGTAAGTGAAGTTATTAAAAGTAACAAACACGATAACATAATATTAAATATTTTAGTTGTATTTGTAAACTAATAAAAGCCAACTTAAATGATAAAAGATGCAAACAACTTCTTTTGTATGTATTTGTGGGTGAGCGTGCGTGCGTACGTGCGTGCGTGTGATATCAAGCAACGACCGAAGCTTTTAATTAGAAAATGTGATTTACTAAATTTATTTTGCTAGGAATCATATCCAGGACGTCTGCTAACATGTTTGAAGTGAAACTTCTTTAGGCGCATGAGGGTAATTTTTTTACGAATGAAACGCGTGATTAGCGTCACGAATATGTGTAGCTTACTCGTTTGAAGGTTAGCTAGTTTGAATAACATGTGGCATTTTAATTTGCCACACATGTTTAATAATTTGTTATACTATTTTTCATTAAATATGAAATAAAAATATTTCATAAATTCTCTTTTCGACACTTCTAACATTTTAATGACAATTAAATTTCTAACATATTTTCCTTTTCCCCTCCATCTAAGTCAAAGCCTCTAATTAAAAGTTTTACATTTGTATAAATGTACACAAGACTTAAAAATTAGTTTGCAAAAGAAGTTCAAGAAGTTTCACTTCTAATATGTGTACTTTGTCCGCACGCACTTTTAATTTTTTTTTAATAAAATCGTAGTACTCTTTACTCTTTTAATAGTATATAAATAACAAACATAAATAAAAAAAATCATCCATTTAAAATAGATTTTAGAACAGAAATTGGTATTTTGAAAGGAATAATTTTGAACATTGAACACATAAAAACTCCCGACGCACAAAGTATAAGATCGTAATTTTTTAAGACAGTTTTTCAATGAGAAATTAATGCACCACCTTTTGTGCTAAAGATTTGGATTTTTAAGCATCATATTTAAATAGATAATTAAAAGAAAATTGATTGACTGCATAATCGGTTAACAAACGATAATTTTACATAATAATATTTATGAAAAATTGTTGTTGAAATAAGTAATGGAATGAGGCCTATCGCGCCTCTATATCGCTTGTTGGAGGAACGTGACACTGACTCATGCACTTTGTGCGTGCAGCCGGCAACCATCGCTTTATAAACACGTCACAATACATAGATTGTCTGTTTATACTGTAGGGGCCATCAATGTAACTGAAGTGACGAATTCAAACTCACAAATTGTGTGCCTATGTGTGTGTATGTTTGTGCGTGTTGTATCACCTGAGCGGGTTACTGGCCAGCGAGCTGAGGCTGGTGAGCGATGTGGCGAGGCTGAGCCGGTCCGTTTCCTCATCAGCCTGGTTGTTCCTCAACTCCTGCAGCGTGTACACCAGCTTGCTCCACTCGTCGTGACGCGGCTGAGCCACGCTCTAAAGAAACATGGTACTATTACTTTTTTTTAAATAATATACAGGTTATAATAGATCCTTTGACGCTATTTAACGTACTAAAGTGAAATTCAACATTTCAACGACCCGCATCATAACGTTTGCGTCACATAAGAGAGAAGACAAATTTGTTTAGCTAAAAAGGTTACAGAGAATCAATACAATGCAAATAATGATATGATGATGATCATGAAATGTAATAACGAGATGATGATAATGAAATTAAATAATAGGACGATGATGATCATGAAATGAAATCATAAGATGATGATGATCATGAAATGAAATAATGAGATGATGTTGATCGTGAAATGAAATAATGAGATGATGATCATGAAATGAAAGATTAAGATGATGATGATCGTAAAATGGAATGAGATGATGATCATGAAATGAAAAAATACGATGATAATGATCATGAAATGAACGATTAAGATGATGATGATCATGAAATGAAATAATGAGATGATATTGATCGTGAAATGGAATATGAGATGATGATCATGAAATGAAATCAGTACCCTTGTAGGGAACTTATATAAAACCTTTTGCGACTGGCCTCTTCGCGTGTGCTAATAAAATAAATTCAAATAATTTCGAATAGAAAATTTCAAATTCAAATTATTCCGAAGAGAAGATTTCGACAGCCACGCGAAGAGATCAGTCGTTGCTTGTTATCCGCGCCGTCAAGTCATGTTCCGCTCCTATATATAAATCATCTGCCAACTATGATCCTTCTCCACGGCTATGCTGGAGCATCCAACCCGCACATCGCGTCGCACTCCAGCTAGCCAAATTGGTGACCCCGACTAGTTTTCACCAAGAGTTGAGCGATATATCATCCTTGGTGATTAGCTGGAGATTTTTCCTAGTCGCCTCCAACCAGCGAAACCCTTACAAATAATGAAACTGGTAGTGGTAGTACTGACCTCGGCGAGTTCGTAGACCCAGATTTTTCCGGCGTCGTCACCCGCGGTTACATGCCCACCGCTGGGACTCCACGACACGCGGTTGAAGGCAGCTCCACTCTCTGACGTCACTGACGCTATCGGAACCTGTAAATATTACATTTGAGATTAAAAACTGTGTCTTCTGAAATAAAAGTAGCATAATATCAGCTATCCGCCAGTCAAAAATCCCTTCAACATTAGTCCAGAGATTAACGAGTACAAAAAATACAGACAGACAAGAGACTTCTAAAATAGTTTCTTAATATAAGTACTATATATATTTAACGAGGTTAATAATCAGACATTTCAATTTTATTTGGTTTTATAGGTGGAACCTTTTAAAAGATATATTAAATCAAATCACATCAAATCAAAATATCTTTATTCAAGTAGGCATATTACAGCACACTCTAATTCTAATGTACGTCTGATGATGATACTCCAGAACGACTTAAAATCTTAAGTTACGAGGGTTCCTTCGCGCCCTGATCCGAGAAGAGCCCACAACAAACTCAGTCGGGTATTCTGTTTTTTTTGTTATCATCATCATTACAATATCATGTTAGTTTAATATATTTCAATTCAAATTAGAGCAGTTCGTTCACTCCCACGCGTTTCTATCGTCTAAGTACTCTTGCAACTTATAATACGATTTTTCTATCAACTTTCTTTTAACAAAGACTTTGAATTTATTAATTGACATTTCTAAAACGTCTTGTGGGAGTTTATTATAGAATCGTATACCCGGATTATTAAAAAGTGTAGAAACCGTAACAATTTATTTTAAAGTTATTAACTACTGATGACGTAATCATCATCTAGACTCCCCTACTCCCCATGTGATCCAAAATAAGCAAAAGAAAGACCCCCTATCTATCCACAGTGCTTTCGTAATACATGAACGACCCCTAAGGCGTGGTGCACACTGGTACCTCAGTGTCCCTGTTGAGGTTCCAGAGGTCGAGGCGACCGCCAGCGTCGGCGGTGGCAAAGAGCGCAGGGTGCGCGGGAGACCAGCGCACGTCCGCCACGTAGTCGCCGCTGTCCTCGAACGAGTACAGCGCCTTGTTCTCCTTAACAGATAAAAAAAACTTCATGTGTACTCAGACCAAACAACAAACATCAAAACATATAAAAACGATGTTAATAATTGTTGGAGTCAATATCAAAATAGAAGGCAGTAAAGGCTTTTTATCCCACGCCATAATTAAACCGGCATAAAAAAAAATTGTCTGTACACTGGGTGCCACCTATCTACGAAGCATGTATTTTCATCCGCTGAATACGAATTTCAAGTCAGTTTAGGCCGTCTAGCCTTCAATTTCGAGTAAATTGCAAAAAACTGCCACGGCCTCTTCATATCAAACTAGGTCTCATAGGTCTCATATCTATAAGGTCTGGACAAGGATGGTAATTATTTTCAGTACTTGAGAGAAAAGTTTCCGGCGATAAGTGAATGCAAATTAAAAGAGGGAAAATAAATGATACGGAGAGAGCAGCTTGGGTAAGTTTCAAAAATGTGTGTCATAACTTTTTAGGAAATAATAAAAGTGAAAATTACAGCTATTATCCTGTAATTCGTAGTCGTCGTGTAAAGGTCATTTGTAGGTCAATGGGTAGAGTAGCCACGTCTTTGTCAAATGAGGCAAGGCTTACGGTTTTGAAAAAACCAATAAACAAGTACTTAGAGAAATAAACGCTTTACAGGTTTTCTCGGTTCAAAGAATAGAACGTGACCTAGGCAAGTGTGATGGCTAAATTTCATATTTTACGATGTTGGTAAGATACCTTGAGACTCCAGAGCTTGACACTCCAATCCACGGATGCGGAGAGGTACAGGTGCGAAAGGTCTTGTGCTGCTGGTGCAGCGTGACACGACACAGCTGTCACAGGGCCGGCGTGGGCCTCTACCACATCTGACACACCAGCTCGCTGCCCGTGACGACACCCTGTATAAATACACATGCAATTTCTCTAATGTATTTTAAAACTTTATAATTACTTAAAATGTTTTTAATTCAATGTGTGATATACAACGGTTGTTTGCCATGTTTGTGACGTCATAAACGTATTTGCGAATACGTTAACAAGAAAACAGAAAAATTACGGTAATGAAATTCAATCTGGCATTGTGACGTCACACATTGTGCTTTAATATGGCGAAGAAAAAAAACCATAATCGTTTTGTTACAAAAATTTATATATGATCTTTTCATTATTTTTTTTAAAGTCATTTGTCGGCCTCTCAGGCGTATGCACTTGGATACGAAAGACCCTGGTCGCGATTCTCGGAAAGATAAATTTAGGATTTAGCATTTTATAATTAGTTTTGACCTGCACTGTCAGAGGTGGTTAATTGCATTGATAGATATGGAAAAAGATGCCGTATTGAATTGTGAAAAATAGGAGAGGAAGGTCGGAAGCCACATAGTTGACGTGTGACTACAGGAACCTGATAAAGGAAATCTCACCAGTATAAATGTTGCCGTCCTCGCTGCCGAGGATGAAGTTGTTGAGGTCCGCATGAGGGAATGCCATAGCAGTGACGGCCACGGCCTTGTTCTGCCGGTGGTGCAACTCCAGCGTCTCCTGCGGCTGCGACAGCATGTCCAGCGACCACGAGCACATGCGCCCGTCCGTCGACACCGACATCAAGTTGTGCGCATTCTGACTGCCCACCACCGACAGGCAGTACACCGGGTGCTGCACACACACATACCACATACTATCATATATCTCGTAAGCATTTTGACATATTGGCTAGTAGAGGTCCTGCATCTGGACTGGTGGAAATCTTCGGTCGTGACCAGTTTCCACTCTATTAGGAAAGACGAACCATGAGTGTTAAATTACTTCTCACCACTTCAAAAATAAAAATAAGACTTCGTATTAGGGGTGTGCGAATAATTCGATCCGAATCGAATGTTAATATTCGATTTGAAATTCGAATAAAGACATTCGAAAAAAAAAATTAAATTATTCGAATTCTCGAGTATTTTCAATTCAGGTTTTCTTGGGTAATTGATTTTTAAACGAAAAGTATATATAATTCGTAAGTCAAATATTTCGATATGCGGTTTTAATTATTGAAATAGAAATAATTTAAAATACAGAGATAATTTGCATATTCGATTTTTTCGAATAATTCGAAAACTCGAATTGCTCGACTGTATTGATATTAGATTCGATTCGATCGATATTAGCACACCCCTACTTCGTACACATTACTTTTAGTAGTGGATCGAGAGAGGAAAAGGAAATGTTCATGTGATAGATGGACTGTAAACACAAGTGGCGAGAGAAAAAAGCTTAAATCATCAAATATTCATCAAACAGAATATTAATTTAACTCACTGTGTGTGCAAGTGAAGACAGCGGTGTGCGTTGTATAGGAGTGCGTTTTTGCACACGATTATCCCACAGCACAATCTGCCCCGAGTATGTACCTCCCAGAATGAGATTCGGATGGAACCTAGTAAATAAAAACAAATACTTAAAAATTGTTCGCTTTATAAGCCAGAACAAATGAATATGAATGAATAACCCTGTTGAAAATGTCCTAGAGATGTCACACAATAAATTTAAAAGCTTCATTACAAAAAAGCTAAATGAAAAAGTCGTACTATAACCTGAAGGATTCCTTGGACGAAAAAAGCGTAGGAGTGACTAAGTTGCTTCAATCTAAACAAATGAAATTAAAATTACACTGTAATAGTGATGATAATAAAAATAGACGCCGGACCTTATTTGTTGTGGGTCCTTCTCAAAACAGGGGAAAGTAAAGTAGACCATGACATTTTCAACAAATTAATCATATCTCCACTAAAAATACACAATACAACATTAAAATGCCTTAAAATCTACGAAACTCATTGAGGTACGTATTTAAACACATGATACATAATTACCTGGCAAACGTGGCGCTCATGACTGGTGACTGACAGTGGAAGATATCTTCGGGAGTTGCCTTCTTAAACTTCGTGTTCCACACGAGGCACACTCCATCGGGATCGTGAGGGGCATCGTCGCTGTTGTGGTACGAGGCCAGCATCAGCTCGGGATGCGCAGAAGACCAGTCCACGCACGTCACACAACGCCCTTTAGACCAGCGCTCGTCGTAGAAGGTGCGGACCAGCGACAGTCGTGCATCACATTTGTCGTCCCTGGTACAAGACAATCATAAAATCCACGCTACTTGGCACATCATATGTAATCCCCAACGCATAATTACTTTTAGACCAGGAAAGTTTGGAAAACACCACCTAGAGAGGAGGCCTGATGTAAGTTCTAATTAGTGAATTTATTTACATTTTATCCATCAATTTTTAACGTGTAATGAAGCAATTATTGAATATTGACTCTAACACAACAACCTGTGGTCCTTAGCACATCAACCCAAATGCAGAACAAACTCTACACCTTCATTACCTCTTCTCCCATATAAAATCAATTCAGGACGTCTCCATTTTTCATTGCAGAATTATAAACGATCATGCCCAGATCAATCTCTGGCATATTTTTTTTATGCGTAATGGGCATGCGCTTGGCTACAATCACACTTGATGTTAAGAGTCGATGTAACCTAAGGTGGATCGCGCTTGGCCAAGAGGTGCCTATAGACTTAGAAAATACCCGGGTCATAGGAGTTAGGGGATACTGAAGCTGGTAAGGTATTTCACTCCTTTTTGGAGCGTTTAAGAAACGATTGGTCAAATTATATTCTGAAAATATATTCTGTTCTGTAGGTGTGTATTCTGTCCGAAATATATTCTGTAGAATACCGACAACAAGGCAATGTTACGTTGCATGTCCTTAAATCAGTAAAACTCTAAGGCCTTAGGTATGTTGCTCTCTGGACTTCCGGACCTTGGCATGAATGGTCTCTAGGGCACAAGTTTCCCCTTCCCTAATATAAAACTGTTATCGATTATGTGTTTTCTAGTACCTATGTTTAAACATCTACCTTCATTAACTATTACTAAGCCATACATCGAATGTGTATGCATCTGACGTCACGACATGTCAACAAAATACTTTTGACGAATGTAGTGAAATGTTACGGGTTACTGACTGTGCGTTCTCGTTGTCGCCGCCACCCGTATAGTCAGTGTAAATGTCCACGGACTCGGCCAGCGCTCGCTCGATGACGCGGCCCGCACGACTCATGAACTTCTGGAACTCCGACGACAGCATTATCGTCTGCTTCTCGTCGTTGCTGAGCTCGCGGACTACATCACAGATGGGGGTATGTCAGAAAATCATCCATAATTTGAACTTTAAAAAGCAGAGATTGTGACTACAGCAAAGTTAAATTTACACACTTATCCATTAAGTTTCCAAATTTTATACTACGACTAACCATAAAACCCAGAGGAACCCTCGAAATCCTTAGATAGAGAAGGAGAGGTTCGCCTACAAAATCCAATTGGCACCCCGGGTGTAGTCGATTCATCTCCACGAGAAGAAAGGAAATCTACATGCACAGCTGCTCTTAAGCGACATAGCTGATTCGGAAGAGGCAATTGCCCTCCAGTCCGTCTCAATAGCATTGCTCAAAATATACTAACAAACGAGAGGTTCCTTTGGATCAGCGACACCAAGGCTTAGCTCAAATCGCTTTTACCTCCAGGTTTTATCTTTAACTATGCCCAAAACCTGCATGTCATTTCATTAATCTTAATCGGATTTTTAAACTCCTTGATATTGTAGTAAAGTATTTCGACACCTAAGGAAATTTAAGGCTTCTTTCAAAGTTTGGAACAGTAGCCAAAGAGATGAACAATAATATTAACACCAAGAAACAAGATACATTATATGCCATTTTAAAATAAGGCGCTAGATTAAATAGAGAGAAATATAAAGTCTTTATAAAGTAAAAGTCTACGTTCTAATAAGTAATGGATCCGGAACAATGGAAACAACTCACCTTTCTTCTCCTTTTCCTCCTCTTTCTTCTCCTGAGGTGCAGCCGTCACCGCTGGCTGGACTTCCTTGACGGTAGGCAGGCCGTGAGGCAGGATACCCGGCGGCAGTTTACCATGAAAAGCTGCCTCTTCATCCTCGCCTTGCCGAGCGCCGTCCCCGTCGAATGTAAGCACTGGACGGTGAATAAGAATGGCCCTTCTACGGCGGCCAGGGTGGGATGCGTGGTGATGTACGACTGACTTAATTTTCATTGAAATTCATACCTTCTTCTTTTATAACTTCAAAATAAAAGCCCAGAACATGGTATCGACAACATTTTTTACGCGCGTCAAAATCAACAAAGGGGGACGGTTGACTCAAAGGTATTTATTTTCGTATTAATCAAAAACTTCCCTACATTTTAATCTATTATATTATACTTTAGTTCCAGAACTAAAGGGACTCATTTGCCGACCCCTGGAATCTTTCAACCAAAGGCTTGCTTACTTAAGCCGGTCGTACGTTTTCTATGATTCCATGAAGTTAATTCATCATTGAAACAATATTAGATGTGATTGAATCAATTTAAAGGTTCCGTCCTTAAGGTTAAATTCACAATAAATGCTTTTTATGTTAATTCTTGGCTATGCAGGGTTATCATGTAAAAATCATATAACTTCATGAAACCACCAATTGTGTTTCGTGGATTGCGTGTGTGAAAGGAAATATGTGTACAATTTGCACTACTTTCATCAACTAGCAGCGAAATAAGGTTGTTATATGTGACTTATATGTTTAAGAGAATGATGCCGAAAACATGCAAGATGTAAAATAATTGGAATTATCTGTAAATATATTTATTTCACTTCAAAAAACTCGCAGAACATATATCAGAAAATTTCTTTAAGCCTAACGTCTGACAAAATTATCATGCGATTTATCACATCTGAAAAGTTTTATTAGTGACAAATTATTCTTATATAACTTTATAGTTATTTCCACAATCATATGAAAATGATTAGGTTTATTTTCACTGTTTTTGTGATTTGCATTGATTGATTTTGCACAAATTTAATTTTACAGATTAATATTTTTAAAATTTATTTTCATCTTGCATGTTTCACTTCGTCTAGAATATAGAAAATTCACGCTTTACGTCTATGAATGAATTGTAATTTCAAGATTCAAGTAAGTAAACCAATTAGTATTCCATGTTATATTTGTAAATCTAGCCATAGATGAAGAAGTAGTTATCATTATATAAATATAATTACCATTAAGGATAAACGGATTGTTTAGGTAGATTGTGCATAATGCAAATTGGTTTTGGATAAATTTGAAAAATATTACGCCGTCGAAAAAGAAATAGACTAAAATAGGACAATTTAGAATGTTAACAGTATTTCAAAAATATTTGAGGAAATAGAGGAAATTCTTGAAAGCACATCATAATATGGCACCCTTTACAGTAATAAAGTCATACGAAAACATCAAAGCTAAGAACCATATTAACATAGATTGTTATAAGATGGTGGAGTTTAGAGAAACTGTGTGAATGCCACGAAATTATTAGGATGAGTAAGGTTATTCAATGACCAATAAACTACAATATCCCTGAATGAAATGGACAATACGATAGATGCCATAAGGATTTTCAAAGGGTAGGTTCCTAGGTCCCATAACATTACCTTGGCTTGATTTACAAATCAGATTTTGTTAGCACAACGTAAGCGTGATAACTAATTTTAACTGTGATCTAGTTTTGAAAGTTACGCTTTATAAAGCTTTGAGAATTATGATTAACACTAACAAGTCGGTCTCCTATGATACGAAATGTTATAGATACAGAATGTTTAGATTGTAGTGAACCTTTAACAAAATTATTGAGTATGAAATCTTCTATACAAAAACATCAGTTTTACGTTCCTTTGAAGATCTAATACTAAAAATACCATTTAAAAAGTAAGTTTAGAATCAAAACTCAAGACGTGACTATTTATTTAAAACTATGATTACAATGTCTTTTGATCACAATAAGGTTTTTAATCATTTTAAATCGAAATATTGAATTTTTTTTAACATTCTGCAGCTACAACAGCACAACAACATAGTGATAACTTTAATTTAAAAAAAAACTTAACCCTCCAATGTTTGTTATTGGTTGACCAAAAAAAGTTGTAATTATCCTACATCGGTAACAGTAATGTGCAACTAAAACACACACACACATCGATTATGTATATAAAGCATTTAGAGTGACAGAAAGCTCTATAATTAAATTAAATTATGCAACAAAATCAAACTTCCCGAGCTCTCCACAAGAGAGATATATTTAATAAATAATATAATATACGAAAAAAAAAAATATCTTAAATAGGATATGATGACGATTCGTCATGCATACACAAAATAATTTTCTGTCACATGCAACATAGAATTATGAAACATAAATATACCGACATAAATATCTAGCAATTTTTACAATTACTGGTTAAGAAAATGTTAAAATACGATACTACAGATGTTATAAAGTAAAAAAAAAATGTTTAGTATCAAAAATGTAAACGCATACAGATTATATAGAGAAGTTTTTAATAGTAGACATTCAATTGACGAATCATACAATCCAGACATTTGCAGGACTGACAATGGTTAAAAAGGCTACAAGTACATTTTCACTCTAAGCCCATGGGGCTCCTGGCTGATGAAACAAAACTTCATTTCATAGAATCTCATTGTTTTCATGGCAATAATATACCTTATATTATATTTCGTGTTTGACAGCTCAGTTAAATCTCAGTTATTAAAAATTTAGTGTATTATCATAAGACTGATGAATACATTCAAAGGACTGATGGGGAACCAACGCATAAGAAATCTATAGTTAACCTAGCAATGTCGAACACTTATCTTTAATTGCATTTAAAATAACGCCTATTTTGCACTTCTTCTTAATATTTTCAAAGTGGTTCTTTTCATTATCATTGTCCACATAGACATAACAAGCTTGTAACTGCTACATTTTAATTATAACTAAAATAGTTTTTTTATTACCATTATTTTGTCTTGAAAATGTTAACTTGTTAGGCAATGAGACTTCAAAATCAATGGTGTCATCAATCATCAATATCTTTGTTTTGTATAGATAAAGGATATTAGCGCACTTACATCTTACGATTGTATCATTATTTATCCTCAGGTGAGATTATAGTCAAACGCTAATTTGTTAGCAATAAAAAAAATCTTAAAACGCCAACTTAATCTTGTTTTAGCTTTAACAAAAGACACCTATATACAATTAGAGATTCGTAATGAATAGCTACTATTAAATTTTTGGATAAGTATACTTAATACTGTATGGGTTTACAATAATGATTCGGTCTGCACGATGTGCTGTGTTAAATGTTGTTGTTAGCATTTATACTTAATAAATAGCGTTACATATATGAAGATAGATAAGAAAGGAACAAACATGCGGAGTGACAGTGGCACAGGCTCTACCAAGGGCAAGTATTTAGTTCAATGAACTGTTCTTATGATTCGGAATTGAAACCTACCTGTAAACTCGTCCTCCCACTCTAAACCCGGGTTTAGATTGTACTCGTCTTGAAAAAGGGAGGAAAACAAAACAATGTCAGTATCTTTCGACCTTTAATAATATAAATAATTTGATGAAAAAAAAAACAAAACTTTATACATATATTAGAATAAGTAGGTATTTTATAATTTACAGCATGACCCATAAACAAGACACCATTCGTTTGAATTACAGGACTGTGAATTATAAAAAAAAACGAAAATGCAAAAGTAAATTAAACGTTTTCTGGATATGGTCCTTCAAGCCGTATAATATTGAATAAAACAAATTATTTCCACGTAAATTGAAGAATTTGAAAACGAGTGGAATGTTTTGATTAGTCAGATCTATAAATATATTATAACACTTAGCTTTATGGGTTAATACTAAGATTGTAAAGATCCAGACTTGTTTAAAAATGAAGTGCTTGATATGAACCAAGAAATATAAAGAAGTACATCTAAAAATTGTGATCAAGCCGGTGTTTCTATGATTAAATTTTAAAAAATTTAAGAAAAATATGTTTATTATGAATACATATATTATATAACATAAAAAAAACATTTTTCGTATTATATTTGATGTGATACTCTGGTTTGAAATAGTTATGACGGCAAAAATATTACCATATGCTTATGTTAGACGGAAAGCGCACACTTATGTTAATTTAACTCAAAAATACAAATTTCGATGTGAAGCATAAAAACGACACTGTAAATGAATATTCATTTCAATAATTTGTTCCTAGTTTGGCTGTTTTCAGAACTGAATCCAGTTAAGAAATATATATAGTAACCAGTCCCAGAATTCAAAATAAATGGGTCAATTTGTATCAAGAATGTGCAGTGTTTGTTAGTAGATTCGAAACGGTAAGTGGGCGTGAGATGATATGGCAACCCCCATACCACCACCATAATTGATATACACATATAAAATAATAACGGCCTTAAAAGTGGCTGAGTAAGCCACGTGGAGAACTCTGGAAGGCCACTCTTTTCTGTTATTTTCATCATCGGTAATGGGTACCGCATCAAACGGCGATGCTTCCGATCCCTATACGGACATAATGAACCAGATTTCTGGATAATAAATAAAATTATAGATAAATATAATTCTATCGAGGAACCTGGTTCAACCGCACCTATTAAATGTTAGTAGGAAACTTCTAGAAGCGTGATAGGAAGGATATTCTATATGTACATAACTATGTAAGAGGACCTAGTAAATACAACCGACACCAAGTTATTCACCGAAGTAACAGAGAAATAATGTTAGATGTAACGATAGTAAGCGATCAGGAGGAATAATGACTTACCGTAGTAGTCAGTGGCGTGTGCTATATAGGGACAAAATGAAAACAATCCGTCAGTATAAATATAAACAATTGTCGTCATAAAAAAAAGATACGCAAAGAAAATATATAAAGTGTAAATGTCTATTCGAGATTTATTCTCTTTTATAGAATCTTGAAAATGATTGATTTCAAGCTGAGAAGAATTACTTGGTGTGCTGTTTGACATTACAGTACCAAAGTATTTAACAATTTTTTAACAACAATTTGAATCTACTGCAAGTGTCGTTGTTTTCGATTCTTCTAGAGTTTTATTAATGCCAATAAAGCAATAGAAATATTCTAGAAGGAAATTCGTAGTATCTTTAAAAATCCCCGGAATATGGAGATTTCTCTCTCAAAAGTTAAGGCTATTTGAATGATCACCAAGTATTCTTAATTCATTCTGGCTGGCAGCAATTATATTATCTTATTTAAAAGGTAATATATGAGGATAGTGTTCCTCTCTCGTCTCAGATGAATCAACAACAAAAACAGTCTGGTGTTCTCTATCACTAAAACACTCATTATCAGTTATCTCTTCATCTATTTCTTTATATAGATCTAACAAAAGCAATTGAATATGACATTCATTACTATTGCAGTAAATGTGATCAATTAAATACTTAGGTATGCAATTATATAGTATAAAGAGAATAAAGTCTCCATTGTACAAATAACAAAATCGATTGAAAAAAATTAAGATTATCTTAACTATTGTATTCCTATAAAGTATATTTTGTATTACAATAATGAAAATGATATTCACAGTGCTTGTGTAGTTAATATTGTTAAAGAGATGTGTCCAGAAGAGCCGCTTTATTGATTTTGCTACATTTATTCGACGCGTTTAGGATTTATTTGAAATGTATAAATAAGAGAAGAGCAAAATATTGAATTCCTGACTAAGCGAGGACAGTAAGTTATTATCTAATGTTTACATGAAAAAGAAAGTCAGAAAATAAAATCTTTCAACATATTAATGTGGGATGAAATAAGATTTTTTTAATAACTTTCCTTTCTTATATATTTTTTTTTAAATTACTTATATATTTTTTCCTTTCTTTATAATTTTTTTTGGAACACAGATAATTAATTTAGTCTAATTTTACTTAATTTTTGTTCTTACTCAACTTTATTTTTAGTTCATTAAGTATGATTTTGTGGCTGAATAGAAATTTATTAATTTTATTTATTTATTCTTGTTTCTGACAACCAAATACATCTCCTTAGCAGTGTTGTAAATCATCAAATACATTGAATTTATTTTCTAATAATGAATGACAAACAGGTTTAAAATTCAATTTAATTAATTTTCATTTATAAGAGCTTCATTTTTTATAAAATTAAAAATGCTATATTGCAAATAGGAAATATGGCGAATTAATTTTAGGAAAACAGATATAAATGTAGTATTCCTTTTAACAATCTCTTTTTAAGTAGTACATAACTGATCTTCATCAAAGCTTTGAATAGACGGTCGAAACTTATATTTATCATAGATACTGGACAAGTTACAGAAGTTGCTTTTACATATACTTCTGCATTAGTAACTCTTCTGGACAATCACTCAGAAATACTGTTGTTTCAAACGATTAATAATTGAACATGCCTTGACTCGTCGTTTTGGTCGTTTTTGAGACAATGGATACAAGTTCCCCCATTTAATGAATGTATTACGAAGTTAGCATGCATATTTCTTCCATGAACATACCATATTTGACATATTATAACATTAGTTTTCAAATATCTTTTAACATACACACATATCGAAAAAAGCGTCAAATTCAACTTTTGGCATTATCTTTGATTGATACTAGCTAGCTATGCTGGATGCATTCTTATGCATAGATCAAAAATAAGAAAACTTAAAATTCTAAGTTATTACTGATTTATTTATTTGGTTTTATGCCAAAATATTGAAGTTAAAAGAAATATTGTGAAATACGTACATGTGCAATATATGAAAATGATTACAAACGTGAAATTGGAGCTGTGAGACTACAAAACTGAATGTTAAATCTCACAAAAACAGCGAAACTTCTTTAGGCAAATGAGGGTAAAATATGACGGATGTAACGCGTGACTAGCATCACGAATATGTGCAGCGATTATTATGCTAATTAGTTAAGCTTAGGTAGTTTTAATATTTACAAATAACATGTGGAATATTAATTTACCATTTATCATTTGATTATTTAATATTCTATTTTTCAGAAAATATAAAATAAAAATTTAATAAATAATTTCTAATATTGACAAAAAATACGTGGCATTTTTATTTATATCTTCCTCTTTCTCTCCCACTAAATCCCAGAATTCTAAAGTTTTAGATTTGTATAAATATAAACAAGACTTAAAAATTAGTTTGCCAAAGAAGTGTCACTTCTGACATGTGTATTTTTAATTTTTTTTACCCAATTGAGGTAATATACTACGCTAATTCTATGCCAAACGTTGAATTTGACGATTTGCTTTAATGTCGCTCTATGTAATTGTTTATAAAGGGTGTTACAGTAATGATCAAACTGTCTCTCGAATTACTATACGAGTTATTGTTTTATTTAAAAAATATCAAAACATATTAATTACTAATTTTACTTTCAGTTTATTTTATAAACATGATGAAATTAAAATGTGATACAATTACATAACATATATTTTTAAATTAATAATTGATGACATGTTATCCATTGACTGTACTCTTAAATGATGATACAGTCTATGATAGTAGAGTATAACTAGCTACAGCGGCTCTAATCAGTCATCTTAATACAATTTTTTAAATTTATCATGTGTAGAATTATAGATAACACTAGGCTTAGAGAAATTGAAAAAGGAGAGAGAAAAGTTATATAGTCATATTGTGAAATAATTATGTCAGTCACAAATATTGATCATCGATTACTGAAACAGCCTGTATATATTAATTGTTAATAAGTTGTAATTTACCTTTGCGCGGCCGCCACCAGTCCTCCATGTATCCTGCAAGCGGTGATGCATTGGAAGAGCAGCCTTTTTTATGGTAGCACAAACACAAACATACCACCTAACTCATACAGTATTTACTTTTACATTGTTCAATTTCAAATTAAACTTCTTTACAATCATTTGAATTATTATTTGTAATTTAATAAGAATTTTTATCTGTCACAACTTGGGACGAATTAAAATCAAATCCTTCTGAAAATTTAGTAAAATTTTTCTCTATCTTTGAATAATAAATATTTTAACTTCAAAAGCTCTTGTAAAATCCATTTTTAACATGACTTCACCGAAAATAAACATACCAGCAATAATTTAGATTACTTATTTTATTTAATGAGCTAATGAGTTACAAGAGATGGTAAATATTATGAATGAAGCTTTGAAAGGGAAAGAAATGAAAGTGAATGTAAATACAACGAAAGTTATGCTATTTGAAAGAGGTGAATCTACGATGAATGGCAATATTTTGACAGATGGGGACAAGTGAAAGAGGTAAAAGAATATGTATACTTGGGATCTACATTTACAAAAGATGGAACATGTGAAAGTGATATTGAAAGGAGAGTAAATGTAGGGAATATGGTAAATGGTGCCCTGCGCGCGTTTATGAATAGCCAGAGAGTGTCTCAAAGAGCCAGACTGGACTGGACCACTTATGAATGGTAGTGAAAGTTGGGTATGGCACAAGAATCACAAAAGTAAAGTAAATGCGGAGAGTAGAGATGAGAGCGTGGAGAAGTATGAGTGGATTAAAACTGAGTGACAGAGTAAGAAATTGTGTGGTAAGAGAACGTTATGGTTTACAAGAAGACGTCGTGATTAAAATCGAGAAAGGTATGCTTAGATAGTTTGGGCATGTTGAGAGAATGAGTGAAAGGAGACTGACAAAAAGGATTTATGAGTCAAGAGTGAATGCGAAAATTGGAAGCGAAAGACCAAGGCGAACGTTCATGGACCAAATCCAGGACATTTTAAATAAGGGCCAGGTCAAGAGTACTCTAAACCGATGAACTTGTATAAAAGGTTTAATGAGAATGAAAGAAGCGAAGCAGATATGCAAGGATCTGGCAAGTGGAAGGACGTGGTCTCTGCCTACCCCGAAGGGAATGAGGCGTGATACTATGTATGTATGTATTTTATTTTAGTATCTTATCATAAATTTTTAAATTACAAATGAGCATTATAAATATATTCATATACAGGTGAATTTTTCTATCCAAGAAGTGGTCATTTATGCTTTGAATTTGTTAGGTGTTATTTATATGTAATATTGTTTCACTTTATATTTAATATTATCCTTGGTTATGACCTCCCTCATTAACTTGATAACTCTTGACATTATCAATTTTTTATTTCATTATGTTTTTCATTATGTTAAATAATTTTTACCTTTAGATTTCATTTTGCAGTGATCTTTCCAAATCACCCAGTATATAATATCGGAGTTTTATTGATTATAAATCTTATTTTATATTTTGCGCCTAAAAGGTTGTTTACTTTTAAACATTATAGGCATACATATTTGTATAATGTTAATTATATATTTAGAAAATGTTAAAGAAAGAAACGAAACTTCGGAGGAAACAATGTCATCCCAAATCATGACAGTAATTCTAATTGAAGGACTTTTTAAATACATTTAAAGGCAGCACGTTAAGCAAACGAAAACAAATTTTGCATGAAAGTCTGTAGTCCAAATTATATAGTCCACTATAACAGGTTTAATGACACTGAGTAAGGAGATGGTCCCTTTATTGATTAAAACATGTTATTTATGGTCCGTCCAATTTGGCAGTATTTTTTCATATAGCAAAAAACAAACTGCACCTTTACCATTAATATTTAAGAAATGAAGGTAATATGGAAATGTTGCGTCTTAAACAACATATATTTATAAATACTACTAATATATATACTTTTTATCCCAAAAATGTGATTTTTTTTTGGATTTTTTTGTAATTAATCCATTTTAATCCAATTTTGCATTACAAAAACGAGTTTCATCTTAACCTTACAACATAAAAATCAACAATTATAAGTAACATGATAAATTGGTTGAATGTAATCACAATTGTTTAATATTATATTTTTTCCTACATCTTTTTGGACCGCCTCCTTACCGTTTCACAGCTATATTTCTAATCTTTATTCAAACTATAATGACATAATGGCAATTTAAACTAGATTTGAATATCTAAAACCAAATTCAGACTACTGATAAGGCCCGAACAAAAATGTCATGAGAAAAGTAAATACTGCTTTGTAACTACAGATGTCGTTGGTTATCATAGAGATGGTCATTTTTGCAAATATCATATGTTATATGAACAGCAGGTAATTAGTTAACTTACTAAATAAGTGATTTAACTGAAATAATTAAGAAGCTTAAAATAATAAATATAAAAGTACCCATATTGATACAAATTTTTATTTTTATCTAATCTACTATGTTCTGAGTACTGAGAAGTGAAAAATAATTACTGATTTTTGATACAAATCACAAAGAAATTTTTAAAAGGCATCAATTCGTTTAAATGTTTTAAGATTTAACAGAGCTTCGATAAAGTAGCTCTACTGATGAAAGAAACCAGGCAAAACTCAGTAGTTAGTATATAAAATACTAGTATTAGTTGACTGTCACATTTGGAATTCCAAAAAATGGATTATTTTGTATATATTCGTTTTATATAAATTGTTTAAAATAATAAAAATAAAATTAATAATCAATTGGTAGACATAAACCATTTGCATAGTTTGATGTCCATTTTGTAAGCTTCTTGAGAAAATTAAAAAAAAAATTGGAAAATTGGTAAACATAAATATATAACTAGAATATTAAAACAAGACTAAACTCAGAATACAGAAATAAAACTACATTAAAAATATTGAGGCAGTATCATGATATATAGTGTTATGACACAGCATACAAACTACACTAAAAACATGTGTAATGAAAATTACTTGTTTGTAAAACTCAATATTTGCAAAAGACCTTGTTAAAACCATCACCCAGACATCACAGTTAAATCGTTAATCATGTATCTTTCATAAAACAAATTCTCAAATCACGCAAAAAAAAAGTTAAAACCAAAAAAACTGAAAAAACTTAAAAAAAATAATAATAATTTGAGAATTTGCATGCCACCTTCAAGTCAAAATACATTTTTTACTCTCAAGGAGCACGAGACATTCCACATAAAAAAAAATTCACAAACAGTTCAATCCTGTATTGCATAGTTATTACTATTATAGATATAAAATGCAACACAAAATTACATAACCCCATATGTAATGATTATGTACAATAAAAAAATTATAACACAAAAGTTTAAAAGAAAAAAAGGAACTCAATAAAATCATGTTATATAATATTAATGAAAATTTAAAAAAAAAAACGGCAAAAATCTGTTAAAAATTATCTATCAAATGCATCACAATTCCTTTATACAAAAAAAATGTGAATAATTGTTACAGTAAATGTTTTAATTAAAAATTATTTTCTGTTACTACACATTAGGAATTTTTTAAAGTTGCAATATTGTTTTTGTCCATTGATATTTGCAATAGTAGAGGAAGTGTTGCTAGCAGCGATCCCGGTTTCAATTCCAGGGGCGGGGGGGGGAAATACATTTTCTAATTCAACTGAATCTGAACTGGTGATAGGCATTGGCTGTTGCTAGTTACCACTCTTCCATCCTGCCATTGTTAACTGGATCATCGTTTATCACTAGGTGAGAGTACAGTTAAGTGCTATCTAAATATATAAAAATCAATTGCTATGATCTAGCTAATTATGGTTTTGAATTATTTGTGTAAGTCAAGGGAAGGTTTAGAATACGAGTAAATATGAAAAATATGTTGAAAACAGCAATTTGTTTATCCTTAGAAAATAATTAAATTTAAAAGTTGTTCAGAAATCAAAATTTAATAGAAATCTTTTGGATTTTTGAAGTGAAACTTCTTTAGGCGCATGAGGGTATTATTTTTACGGATGAAAAGCGTCATTAGCGTCACGAAAACGTGCAGCGTTAGGCTAATTCGTTTGAAAGTCATTTAATAATTTAATATACTATTTTTCATAAAATATTAAAATTATTGTAATATTTAAATGACAATTAAATTCCTAACATATCTTCCTTTTTGCATCTCTCTAAGTTTCGAAAATCTAAAGTTTTAGATTTGTATAAATATAAACAAGACTCAAAAATTAGTTTGCCAAAGAAGTACTTTGTAGAAACGCACTTTTAATTTTCATTTGTATTTGACATTTGACAACCAACAATTTCTGATCGCAAGGTATCTGAGCGTTAAATTTTGACCACATTGTTTTACTTAAATTGAAACATTCTGCAAGTATCATTCAGATTTTTATTTATTGATTCTAAGGTGGTATAAGTTTGCCGGGTCAGCTAGTAACATATATTTATTGCTGACATGTTAGCCATTGGCAGTGCTCTCACCTAATAGTAAGTGCTGACACAATTTATGATGGCAGTAAAGTGATAACTAAATAAGACAGAAAGCCTCTCGCCAATCTACAAGACAAGACTGACTACAAATCTACAAGACTGCCCCTAAAGTTAATGTGTCCAATAAGTACATTTAGGGGTTCCCTAACTTTTGTGATGCTCTAGGGAAATTTGGTGAAACAATTAGGTTTGTGTTATGTATCAGAAAATATTCTTTAAACATCCTATTGCTAAATCATATTGTAATTAGTATTTGATATCGATATAGAGTCAACCTTTCTGCTCAATATGTGAATGGTGTAAAATATATTTACTATAAGGAAAATGATTGTCTTTCTGTATGTGAGAAGGTGAGTTATGCACACTGTAAGCGAAGGTGACACCATATAGATAGTTATTTATATAGAAATATTGCAAAGTAATATTTTGTGTATAAAGGAATTCTGCAAAGAGTTACATAATATTGTAAAAACTGTCTCAACCCAAAATAAAACTACATTTATATAAGATTATATGACTTGTTATATTCCTGAAATAAATTCTGATAGACCTATAGCTTATTCAAGAGCTGCATGTTAAAATCTATATCGACGATTGAAAGTAAAAACGTAGTAACTCGCTAAATATTGTTTTTACAAAACGTTATGATGTGACTGACAAAATATAAATATGGTGTCTAAAAAGTTTTTTGTTTTGAAGCGAAACTTCTTTGGTTGCATGAAGGTAAAATTTTTACTGATGATATGTGTGATTAGCGTCACTCAGATGTGCAGCGTTAATTATGCTAATTAATTTGCCAGAAGTCATTTAATTGATATAATATACAAATTTTAAATGCAAAACCAAAATTTAATTATTAATTTCTAATATTGCCAAAAACCACTTGGAATTTTTATTTACAATTCGCAATTTCGAGATTTTAAATAAATTATTTGTATTAATTTCAGACACTTTTAATATATAATGAGTTATATTCCTAACATATCCTTCTTTTTCCCCCCCTCTAAGTGTCGGAAATCTAAGTTTTACATTTGCATAAATATAAACAAGACTTAAAAATTAGTTTGCTATGCACGCACTTTTCATTTTTGTATAGGCCTTGTGTATTGATAATTTAACGTTGTGTTATTAAGGCTCTTATACACAAATTTGGAATTGCAAGTTACAATGATTGCTTTCCAGCGTTGATGTTATGGTAGATCTTTCAGTTTCAGCTATTTTAGGACACATTGTATTATCAGACAGAAACAAAATATATGATACATGAATAAATTGTACAAATATATAAGCTTAGCTGAACAAATTAAATTTCTAGATTTACCAATCAATTTTACATAAGATTAAAATTACTTTTCATAAAAACTCTTTTTCAAACGCTTTTATTAGCTTGGGCTGTATGTATGTAACTATGTAACGGAATCTTTAAGCGCGATTCTTAGTTATCTTCAGAAGTGTAAATAATTGGAAACTTTTCATATGTATTAAATGCCAATGAAAATGCAATAATTCGTAAACAATTTCTTTTGATAGATCCTCTATGAGGGAGTGGAAGGGACAGAGGTAGTTCGCAATGTGCCGTCTCGGAGAGAAAGAGTCTTTTTGAAGGTGGTTTATTATATAAACATGGAACTCTAATTAACTAGATGTGTGGAAAAATACTAAATCGTACTAAATAATAAATAATAGTTAAAAAAAACACACAAACAACTTCAAAATAATTGTTAAAAATGAATCGATATGTTAATAGAAAAATGTTAAAAAAATCAATAATTTTTTAATAATATTTGGGTTGAAACATTTTTTAATAGTTTTACAATTGATATTTAACATATTCACAGGTATATAGCTTACCATCTCGCAGCTCTGTCACTCCGGAGGCTGTGGTTTGTGTTTGCTTTGCATATGTGACAGTTTCCTTTGGAGGTATGTCAGTAGATTGCACCGATACCACTTGCAGCTGCGGTAGTTTCTCTTTGCTAATTGGGGACATATGAAAGTTTATAAATAGTATTGAATAGTTGAGCCAAATACTGCCTTACAATATGCAACATTATAATTTTTACAATTAGTATATATGTCAGAAAAAAAAAGAGAAAGGAAAGCATATATAGAATAGGGGCGTAGGGTTCTCCGCGGACATTGTCATTAATGACATCCATATTTTAATATCTTAAACTGTGGGCGTTCGTGGGTAATGTTGGTGCAATCAAACACTTTATTAATTAACTTATTTAATTAATAATGTTCAATCACTTAATCTTCCCGATATCAATTTACACAATCTCATTAACAATAATAGCTAGGAACGCGACAGTTTCAATAGCCGACTGCTCCGGCCGACCGCCACTCGAGAACTGCCGAGAGACGCGCCGGACTGCCACTGATTGACTCTGCCCCATGCCGATAAACAGAAGGCGCCAGCGTTCCACAGACTTGCACACGGACCAGCAATTCACAGACTATTCTATCAAATATTTATAAATAAGGAATCTTTGTACCCCTGAATATTGTAATAGGAGCTGTGACTAAGATAGTTTTTAGTGTCATTTTAAGTATGTTTAAGTAAGAGAATAGTACAAAATTAAGACAGTTCTGCTGTCCCTTTGCTTAGATTTTTAAACTATTCAACAGATTCCAATTCAATATGCAGCTATAGATAGAGCGGTTTAAGAGCAAGCTTCATATGTATATCATAAACACATTATAGTACAGACAAAATTTAAAAAATGGTATTGCGTTATTGTATTATTCTACTACTCCATTCACTCCCGTTTACGCAAATATATACATATTTATATTATATACATAAACATAAATAAACAATTACATAAATAATTATAACGGGCGGAGGATAAACCCTAGCAGGGAGACCAAACGGCCGGGGGTTAGGGCTACAGGCTTAAAAACCGTCGGACTGTCCTAGCCGAGTCCAGCAACACTGCCTTCTGCATTTTTGCTGCGAGCGAACTGTCATAGAATCCCAGCCGTCTCAGATGGTGAGACTGACTGGGATCAGACCATTCGCAGATATTACGATTGGGATGGTTTCAGTGGATCCCACCCCCCACATGGCGGTAATCTCGTGCGCCAGATCCACTTACTTGCGCTTTTTCTCCGTCTCAGCTCACACGAGATTCTCGTCATATGGGATCGTAATATCAACTAAAACCACCCCAGATTAGGCACGGTCCATTATCACGATGTCAGGCTTGTTGGCCAGTATAGTCCTATCCGTGATAATGGACCGGTCCCAATAGAGTCGGACGGCGCCCAAATCGAGTACTGGCACCGGTGTGTACTTGTAATACGGCAGCCTCTCATCAACGAGGCCGTATTTCAGGGCAAGTCTATGAAAATACTCAGTATTGGCAAGCGCCGGATATCCCGAAAGCACATGTCTGAGTGACTCTCCGGGATGGCGACAGGCTCGACATATGTTGTGTGTGCCTTCCTTCAGTATGTACTTTCGGTAGTTCCGAGTCTTCATCACTTGCTCTGTATTGATATTGTATTATTATTATTTCGCGGTGAGGCCCACTGACGCAGTGGATGCACTTCGATCATTGTGGATCTTTTGTACGCGCCCCATTCTTTAGTCTCCCCTAAATCACGCTCATCACACTCATTCTAAGTCTGAAAGTAGGCCTTAGGTTGGAGCCGTTAAATTCATCTGGTTGCGGATAGGCCACTCGTAGCAGACTCAAACGTATGCTGGCTAAGTCTTTCAATTCGCACACTAGGTGCCTTATTATCTCTTCTTCCTCAATGTGATATTGTAAGAAGCATATTTTTGTTTACTTAATTCACAAACACTGGCTAAACATTACCAGATACAACAAAGTAAGGTCCTGAACCCTGTATAGCATTAGCACTGTGGGTAATAAAAGCCACACTATCAAAATACGCCAACAAAAGGGGAATGGCGTAATAGGAGACAGGTAAGGTATGCAGTCGCAACAGGCAACAGTACAAAGGCTATGTTAAAAACCATGGGCATTGCGGAAGACTCTACTTGCAGAGCCTACAATGAGGAAGAAGAAACCATAAAGCACTATTGTGTAAATGCAAAGGCTTGGCCAGGACACGTGATGAGTCTACTGGGAGTGGCCTATCAGCAACCAGACGACTTTAACGGCTCCAACTTAAAGCCTGCTCTCAGACTCTTGAAATGGGTATTTGAGATAATTTAGGGGAGACTAAAGGATGGGACACACACTAAAGATCCTCCACTAGGGTAGAAGTGCATCCACTACCTCAGTGGGCCCCAACGGGAAAAAAGACCATGTCAAGTAATAGCTACAGCTGGCTATCTGTCCAATGTATGAAATTATCTATGTAGTGAACTATGCATACAGCAGGGTAACTAAATACCCATTAGGAAGTAGATTCTTGAACATAGAAAAATTCTCCATATATAATCCAATTCACAATAATGCAAAAATATCCTAAATCAAAATAATGCAAAAAGTAAAATCCTTTTATATATTTAATTTGTTGTATGTTAAAAAGTTGACTGTGTTATCACTTACAAAGTGGTGAGATTACGGTCAAGCAATAACTAAAGCTGGAAATGTAACCAATAATTGAAATTTATTACCCATGAGGAGGTAGGCTTGATTTATCCGTATGGGGTAGACTGGTATCCAGGGAGGCAGTCTGGGGTGGTGTGAGAGAAGTCAACGAAGACAGAGATGATAGGACATCCTTCACTGGAGCCACTCCCAGGGATGACAGCATCTCATCCAGGTCCCTTTTACTGTCCAGGCTTGACGCCGTAGACGCACGTTGCTGAAGGGTACATGTTACTATTTTAACAAGCTCTGTATGTATAATCACATTGTACTAACTTTTTAAAGACCAAGATTTGCATATAAACAATTTCATATGCTGTAATTAACTTTTCATATCCATTATGGCATGATGAAAAGAATTGTTAGTGGTAAAGGCATTTTTACAGAAATATTTATAGGTGCAAATGTATTGATAATTGAAAACAGTGATCCTGACTTGTTTTTTGATCACAACTACCTAAACTGCATAAAATTTGTAAGTGATTGCAAAGTTTAAGATGGTATAGTCAACCCTCCTATAACTGGGTGAGTGCGGTCAGCTTTATATGGAAACCACACTATAAGAAAATCATGCTAATTCATAAGATGAATTAATTTTTTTTTTTTATGAAATTGAAGAATAAAACTGTTTTCCAACAAAAAAGAAAAGATTTTTCTAAAATCATGTATCTTTTTACACTCATTTTTGCTGTCAAATATGAGTTGCCTAACTCATCTTCTTTGAACAAATAAAATGTCTTCCTCACTTGAGTTTTGATTCTAACACCACTAAAACCTCTCTATAGGGAGCTAAGCAATTTCTTTACTCTCTTTTAAACTTTGTGCTGCTCAATGTTGAATCAGTTTGAATGAAATGAAGTTCTAATTCTTTAGTCAAATTGAGCCCTTTTTTCACATTTCACGAATGGGTTTCCATTACCGAAGGTTTATTAAATGATATCCAGTTAAATTCATTCATTAGGTGTACAGAAAATTGTTGAACAAAAACAGCGCTCTAAGAGTACCGCGTTGTGCGAGAGCTGTCAAATTTCAACACTGTCTAATATGGCAACCATGTTATGGAAGGGTTGACAGTAGCGCATTAGCCTGGAAAGAGGTAGGAGGATTTACCTCTTGTTATTTTGTTGGTTTTTGGAAGGTCAAAGAGAAACACATGTTAATAGTTCCAGTTGTAATTCAAACCAACATTTGCGTATGAACATCAATGCATCTTACCATTATGCCTTGGTGACTTCATCATTAAACTTGGGACAATAAAAGAAATTGTATAAATAATATAAAACAAAATACCACTCACAAGTGCTTCCTCTGCATCTTTCTGTTCTTTTTCTCTTCTTCTTCTATCTTTGTCTTCCCGCAGAGCTTGGAGCTTTGCTTTCTTCCTCTCCAGCTCTGCCTTTCGGTCAGATGAACTGGACATCTTGAACTCTAAGGATTAGTTAAGTAGTGATTCCTTAATTTAATTAAAACTGATTAAATATATAAGCACACCAAACAATAAAGTTAGTTCTAGTATTATGGTGCACAAAAACTATTAAAACATTCAAACTATAGGATTATAGCCAATACCAATTAGATAAACTAACAAAAAGAAATAGCTGAACTGAATTTTAATAAGATTCAAATTGGGATAGAGTTTATGTATCTTGAAGTATCCATGATAACAAGAAAGTCCAAATTTATAAGCACATCACATAATCTTCAAAATTTTTACCTTGAAAATCTTCTAAGTGAACTTCAGAAATTATAATAACTACTACTACTTAATACTGTTTATATAATTTTGATGATATAATATCTCCTCTTGTTATATATAACAAGTATTTGTTAAAATAGAATTGAAACTCAAAATATAAATGAGAGTGATTCAAAAAATTGCAATAGAATTTAAATTAATTTGACTAAATTAACAGTTCAGACTAAATTAAGTTGATGAATTTTTCATTGTGAGTTTAGTAGTTTTATCTTATAAAATATCCAATAAACTAGATATGAAAATTATCCTCATTAGTTTATATTGCCTCTTTAGTTTTTTTTAGCCGACATGTTAGCACTTGACTGTTATCCACCAGATAATAAGTGATAATACAGTCGAAGATGGTACTGCACTAAATTGGTAACAGGTAATTTACTTCTTCACATCATCATCATCATCTTCTATACAACATCATACTGAAATGTAAATTTTTAGCTTGGCAGCATGTCTTTACTGGTAGGTTGGTAAATAGCTGTAACTGAAACCTGGGTGTCCATATTTACAAATTACAACTTCTTAAATTTACCCACCCTTAAACCAAATCCAGTAAACATTCCGTAAGAGCTAAGTGAATAACATATTTCAGACACAAAGAGCTGCAACTATTCTTAAATCAATTATAGAGCTTACAAAATGCTATTTTGTTTATTAAATATATATTTCAAATATCCTATTTTATAACAAAATCTTCTATCGAACTTAATGGCTATTAAATTGCAGAATATATGCATATATGCAGGACCTTAAACATTTTGGGCAAGTTTGACATCATTTGCATTTATGACTCATTAAACGAGCCGCAATAAGAGTAATATAGGTACCGTAGAGTAAAAGGATATATATAACAGGTATTTTCATTCAAATAATTTGTAAATATTAAAATAAACGTGGCAAAAGTAAAATATTGATTGAATGCAGGGTAACGGGAAAGTAGCGGCTGCTTATAAATATTACAACTTGAATAAAGATAAGACGTACATTTTACAGAAAACAGTCTTCGATTATATATATTTCACATTTATTCCTCAATATTCTGTTAAATTTGGAAGTACTTTTCTAAAACTTCACAATAGCTTTCCCATTTGAAAGAAATGGAAAGAAATTATCCGTGAAACTAGGAAATCATAGACAACAAGAACTGAAAATTGCTATTGCAGATAAAATAAAAGGTACCACTCTATTATTTGTCTATGCATGTTGAGATTTCTCAATAATTTCAAGAATCACTAGTTTATAGTGGAATCTTTAATATTTAACTTATTTAAATAAAAAATCTATCAAAATATTACCATTCATCATAGATTCATCTCTTTCAAAAGACTTGCTTTCGTTTTGTTTACATTCACTTTCATTCCTTTCCCTTTCAAAGCTTCATTCCTAATATTTAGCATCTCCTGTAGCTCACTAGCGGATGACGCAAGTATTACTTGATCATCAGCGTAAAGTAAACATTTGATGAGTAATTGATTCATTCATAACCCATACATACTTTCTTTTAAATCTGTCAAACAATTATCCATGAATAGGTTGAACAGCCATGGTGACGCAACACATCCCTGTCGAACACTTCTTTCTACAGGAAACCACTCCATGTACGCTCTGTTTGACACAAGCACTAGAGCCCTCATAGAGAGACTTCAATGCTTGAATCAGACTACCGTTCACCCCATACGTACATAACGTTGACCACAGCTCATTCCTTTATATTAAAGGCGAAAATACTATATATCTTATAATTATATTTTTTTCTGTATATCCATTTATTTAACATAAGGTTATAAAGACTAAACTATGTAAAAAATGTCTAAAAATGTATTTAATTATATATATACATATCGAAAAATTAGCCACAGGTAATAGAATTTAATATATTCTTGTGCCGTGACAACTGACAGCAAACAGATTATGTATAATAACAGGAATTCTATTCGTTATCTTTCTCTCTACTAAACTTATCTCATTGGCTAGCAATTAAACAAACTCAAAAAATCTTAAATTTTGTCCAATCCTGTAGCAATATCAATATTTTAATTGCATGAGTTTTTCAAATGGAAATTGGAAACACACTTGGGTGTTGTCCGGCTCAATGAGTGTTGTATGTCAACGGACGTAATGATCAAACAAATCTAACAAATCAACTGTAATTTTAATTTTGTGTTTTAGATATACTCAGCTATGAAATTATGATGAACATTTTGGTATTTTATTGTCTTAACTTCTTACTTTGCTTCAGCATAACCTATACTAAAGCAGGTAAGTTATGAATTACATTTGTATAATAGTAAACAAGGTCGATTCTCTTATAAGACCGGGACAATTACAAACTGTATGAATAAAATAAATCACGACTTTGTGTTATACGAAAAAAAAAGGAAATTAGATATTTATAATATGTGTTTTTTTACAGACATAGACAGATATTACGACATATATGAATGTAACGAACCATTGGTAGAAGGTGCTAAGCTTACTGCTACATCAAGTTTACGAGAGAGAGGTCCGGAAAATGCTAAATTATATGGTAAGTTTTTCAATATTTATTCTTAGTTATACCTCAAAATGCTTGCAAGAAAATAAAGTTTAAATTATTCAAATATATATTAATTTGAAATGTATAAGTTTTCTATAGATAAACTTTTCAAATGATACTAAATTCAGATAGTTTTATTTGCAAGTATATTGGGATTAATACAATTTTATGTTTATTTGGCTGAATTTGTGTTATTCTAGTTTTTTATTGCTTCATAGGACTAAGCACTGTGTGATATTTTTTTTTACATGTGCATGTCATTTGCTCTGATATTATTTTTACTCAGTGTTTCAAGTAGGAATTGCAAGAAAAAGTCAATGTATCTTTAAATATGGGACCTGAAAAAGGCTTAATTCCTCTACAGGTAGACAAACAGCTTAAGAGGAAATAAGATTGGTTATTCTATTGTAACACTTAATTGGAAAAAGATAAGATAAGTATAATTAAATGCAGTCTATTTTATTGAAGAAGATGGATAAAGCAAATATAAGATGGGCTTTTAATACAAGCTTATGGTTTCCTACCATGGAGGAAATATTAGTAGCCTCAAGTCTAATACAACTAGAAGAAAAGCAAAGAATATCTAGATTTGTTTTCCAAAATGATGCAAAATCAACATTAATTGGACGACTTATGCTAAGAAAGTTTGTTCACAATACTACATCACTTGACTATCAAAATATTAAATTTGGTCGTGATGATCATGGCAAACCTTATTTGCTAGGAGTTGGTGATGTTCCAGTGAACTTTAATATATCGCATCAAGGGGATTATGTAGTGTTAGGTGGGAGTATTACAAAAAATATTGGTATTGATATAATGAAGATTGAACCTCCTCATAATAAGAATATACGGGAATTCTTTAGAATTATGAAAAGACAGTTTTCTGATCATGAGTGGAAAACAATCTATAAATATTCTACTGAAGGACAGCAGATTGCCTGTTTTTACCGAATGTGGTGTCTGAAAGAGAGTTATGTGAAAAATATCGGTTTGGGCATTACAGTAGCTCTCAATGAGATCAGCTTTGCTGTTAAATCAGAACTAAAAGTCAGTGAACTCGTCACTGATACAAAGCTATATATAAAAAATAATTTGAAAGATGATTGGTACTTTGAAGAGACTTTAATAGATGAAAAGCATGCGGTAGCTGTTTCATATCAAGTTGATAAAAATCAAGATAAGGTTCCTACAAAATATGACTTCTTGTGTTACAATGACCTAGTGAAGGATGTGCAACCATTGGTAGAGCCTGATCCTGTATTTGCTAATGGTTTTATCATGAAGGAATTAAAATTGGGATAGGTTTAATATCATTAAGGAATAACATTTTATGTTTAAGATGACATTGCTTTTGTTACTGTGTAGTTTGAGTCAATAAATTATCTCAATAAGTAGTTATGACATACTATAAAATGTCACTTTTATATATATTTGTATTATAATTGAAATACTTTGGGTTACAAGGTTAAATTTAAATCATATGAATGAAGAACTCAAAAATAAATAACTTAGATTTTAATTTTAATTGGTATGTTAATAGCTTACTATATTAGTTTAAATGTCATAAATAGATGATGTTTTAAAAACAAGAGTAAATTCATATGCAAAACTGTATTAACATCAAGTTTATAAGTTTATGAATAAAAAATAAATTACTACTTATACTAGGAAGATATGATCTATAAGTAGGAATTTAATTAATGCATTATGTAATTTGAGCTAAAAATCTACATCATCTAATAACATAGAAAGAGACATGTTCTTCATGAGCTTTCAATAGATGGCACTGTACTGTTTCTCAGAAAACAAATTTACATAATGAATAAAAATTTCAAGACACCATTAGCATCAAGCCAATACATTACAAGATGGATGAAAAATGTATACTTATTTAAGTATTGAAATTTGAGCAGCACATATATAGGAAGAGTGTGAACTAATGGTAGGAATTAAATAGTGGAAATGGGCTTTTAAAGCACTTATATTTTATTCCAAATGTACTTGACACAGATATAGTGTTATCTTAATATAAAAACCTTAGGATTTATATAAAAAATCCATCAACTTTACTTGACATATCCTAACAATTTCAAGAATATATCTCAAATTAATTTCTTTGTTTGATAGAAAGTAACAAGGTTTTTTCATTTTCTTAAAATGAAGAGTAGTAGTATGTTTAAATCTATATATCAAAGCTTTATTGTAACAAAATACTAGGTATAATGAGTATTTTCTAAATTCCTTTAGTTTCGTTATATCGAGACTGTACTGTATTTAAACAGGACTTTGTTATTTTGCCTTTACATACCCCGTTTAGACAAAATAAAACGGGAGTGTGGGACTCGCTGGCAGTAAGCCAGAATACACCACTAAAACCCTGCTATACCCTCCGCATCCTTTAGTGGAGCACAAGAGGATCGGTTGATGCAATTTGCCCTGGTACTCCGGGAAACTCCCGCTGGGAAACTTAGGAGGGGAATAGGAAAAGTGCAAATCTACGCTTCCTACCTCCCAACCTCCTTCACCGGAGAAGAGGAGCGTTTATAGAGTACTTCCTCTGCCTCTCACGTGTCTCCTTCAATGAAATAATAGATTCTCAGAAGGCCACTGCCCTCCACCCCCTTTAGCTAGTGATTTTTAGTAATGTTGAAACAAACCGTAGTCTATCATAAAATTAATATAACAAAACCTTATCGTAACTAATTACATTATAATCTAAGGTTAGGAGTTTTTTCATATTGTTTGTTTTTTAATACTGTTATTATTTAAGGAGTCTATTATTGGATATTAAAGGATATGTCGTATAGTGTGTGTTCAAAATTTATTCGTCAAAACTAACAGTGCCATCTTACTAACAAGATATCATAACAGTAACGAATGAGACATTTTAAACGACAAGGTTTGAACGCGTGGACAGCGTCAGAGAGTGATTTTGATCAGCAACTTGTAATCGACCTTGGAAGTGTGAAGAATATCACCAGAATAGCAACTCAAGGAAGAGCTCATTCCCAGGAGTTCGTCCAGGAATACCACATTAGTTATGGCTCAAACGGACTGGACTATGTACGTTACAAAGCAGCAGGAGGTGAAGTTAAGGTAATTACTACAAACAAGGCGAATTAGTTACTGGTAATGCTTACTAATCTATTAACATGGTTTTGCTTTTTAGCATGCAGTAGTTAGAAGCTGTATTTTGCACTGTTAATTATGAATAACAATCTTTTATTTCTTGTTAATAATTTTTAATTGAAGCTATCAGAACCGTAATAAAACTTTCGTGGCTACGAGCCAGGCTAGTATTTAATTATGAATATTAAATATACTACTGAAAAAACATTACAGAAATAATTTCTTGAGATTTACTCTGGTTCTGTTAGCATATTTAAAACTCGATTCGTCACATAATTTTACAACAACTAACTCGTTTATAATCTAATTTCTTTGGTATTATAGCAGGAATTGTATAAGAAATATCTTGACAGGTTTTTGTTTATTAACAGAAGTATCTGTTACCAATATAAAAACCATTACATAGAAAGAAATTTAAACTCGTTTTACCTAAACTTTCAATAGAGGACGCTGTACAATATTATACAGGACTTTTTTTATCAAACTGCCAAAAACATACAAATAATTTATTGAAATATCAAGCGACGAATTGTAAATAAAACGTGTATTTTGTCGATATTAGAAGTAATTAATTAAATTTTGTTTTTCAATTCAAAATTTAGAAAAGATATTTTATGAAATATTTTTATTTAATATGTTATGAAAAATAGTATATTGCATTATTAAATGACCAGGAGCAAATTAAAATGCCACATGTTATTTGTAAATATTAAAACTATTTCACCTTAAAACGAATTAGCAAAACGCTGCACAAATTCGTGGTGATAATGACTCAATTCATCCGTAAGAATTTTATCCTCATGTGCCTCAAGAAGTTTGAAATCGTTGGAAGAAAGCTTTGCATCCTTTTACGTGAACTTTTAATAGATGGCGCTGTAAATATTACACAATTATATTTGAACAAACTAATAACATCACATATCATTCGTTAAAAGTTACGAAAATGTATTTTAATTCATTAAAAAGTATTTAATATAAATCCGTATAAAGAAACCTTTAAAACCTTTTAAGGGAATTTTTAATAGAGGACACTGTACAAAATTATACAGTAATATTTGAAAAAACTATTAACGTCTCACTCACTAAGTGAAAAAAATGTATTTTAACCCGCTTGAACATTATAAAAGTATTTTATTAGTGTTGAGGGTTTATTAATATCTCACATTATACTCTTCTCGTACCATAAATATAATAAATCTCTGCGATACCATCAATTATAAAAGTTCCCACTTGAAAAAAAGGTATCTCAACCAATCACAGACAGTTAAAACAATTTCAAACGGAAGTTGTCATTAAACTTAACCGGAAGTACAACACTTTAAATTACAACAACCTCAACATAATATAAAAATAACAACTCCTGCTATATACCGAAGTTGTAAGTGTACATGTGTATATTAAGTAGCACTAACTAATTGGTGAAGGGTCGTCGGTGTGGACGGCGAAAGAGAGCTCTTATTACCAGCACCTTACCATTAACCTGCTGACACGAAAGGAGCTGCACGCAATAGCCACCAGGGGGCGCTACGGTACCGAGGAGTATATCACGGAGTATATGGTACAGTACTCGGACGATGGGGAAAGCTGGAGGGCGATGACCAGCTCGGATGGTTATACAAAGGTGATTTATTTGGAGCAGATGCAGTTATGAATGCGGTGAATCTTATTCAGAGAAGTCGCCGGTTCGAAACTGACGTTCTTGATTGTTGTTTCCAGTCCATCATTGCGGTTTTCGGTGAAGAAAAATATCTTGAGGTAACTTGTATATCCCGGAAGTAGTTCTGGGGTAATAGCACCGTGTTTGGCCTATGCTCTAAAATTCTCTCCTATCCGTAAGGAGACCTGTGCCCAGCTGTGGGAAGTTAACAGACTGTTGCTTTCATTGGTGTGATCTATTTATATTCCTCTTTCTGATTTGTAGTAGTGACAGCGCTCTCCTCGCAAATACTTACACATACAAAGAGTATCAGCCGAAAGCTATGGCTAAAAATTAAAATGAACAAATACAGTACAGAAATCAGTTGGTGTGAGTGTGTGTGTGCGTGCGTGCGTGGTTGCGTTCGTGCTTGCCTGTGTGTATGATTGGGTGAATGTACGTATGGCTAATAGACTAAATTAAACATAAATATAATGATAAGATAAATAGGGACACCCGACTGTTGTATGTTCTTCACGGAACAGTGAGGGAAGGAACTTTCGTAAATTTAGATTCTAAGTCGTTCTTTATATCATCATCAGTCGCACATGGAAAATAGTTATAGATTACAGTTGGGGCCTTATATAAGTGGTCTGACAGATGTTGATACTGCCAGGCTGGTATATTTCAGCTATTACACGGCATTATGTCATATGGTATTCTAATTTGGGGTAATGCTGATGATATAGATGCAATATTTGTGCTGCAGAAAAGGACCGATCGTGCGATTTACAATATGGGTCTAAGAGAGAAGCTAAGAAACAAATTCAGGGCAGTTAACATAACGACAGTTCACTGCGTTTACATATTAGAAAACTTGGTGTACGTATATAAAAACATTGACTCTTTTAATAAAAAGAGTGAATGTACATAATATAACTTACGAAACCAAAACAAACTTGTAATGAATTCTTGTAGGCTGTATAAAATTAACAACTCATTTTAAGGTAAATGTATACGTTTCTATAATAAACTCCCACAAGACGTTGCAAGATTACTTAGACGATAGAAGCGCGTGGGAGTGAACGAATTATTCTAATTTATATAGAAATATATTAAACTTAATGTATGTATGGGTTAAGAATGAATGAATTAGTCATCAAATGTTTACTCTACGCTGATGATCAAGTAATACTTGCGTCATCCGCTAACGAGCTTCAGGAGATGCTAAATATTATGAATGAAGCTTTGAAAGGGAAAGGAATGAAAGTGAATGTAAACAAAACGAAAGTTATGCTTTTTGAACGAGATGAATCTATGATGAATGGCAATATTTTGATAGATGGGGAACAAGTGGAAGAGGTGAAAGAATTTGTATACTTGGGATCTAAATTTACAAAAGATGGAACATGTGACAGTGATATCGAAAGGAGAGTGAATGCAGGGAATATGGTAAATGGTGCTCTGCATGCTTTTATGAATAGCCAGATGGTGTCTCAAAGGGCTAGACTGGCAGTGCATGCTGGAGTGTTGGTGCCAACACTTATGTATGGTAGTGAAAGTTGGGTATGGCAGAAGAATCACAAAAGTAAAATAAATGCGGTAGAGATGAGAGCGTTGAGAAGCATGAGTGGATTAAAACTGAGTGACAGAGTAAGAAATAGTGTGATAAGAGAACGTTGTGGTATAAAAGAAGACGTAGTGACTAAAATTGAGAAAGGTATGCTTAGATGGTTTGGGCATGTAGAGAGAATGAATGAAAGGAGACTGACAAAAAGGATTTATGAGTCAAGAGTGAATGCGAAAGTTGGAAGGGGAAGACCGAGGCGAACGTTCCTGGACCAAATCCAGGACATTTTAAATAACGGCCAGGTCAAGAGTACTCTAAACCGACGAACTTGTATGAAAGATTTAATGAGATTGAGAGAAGCGAAGGAGATATGCAAGGATCGTGGCAAGTGGAAGGATGTTGTCTCTGCCTACCCCTATGGGAATAAGGCGTGATGCTATGTATGTATGTATGTATATATTAAACTAATATTGTAATGATGATGGTAACAACAAAAAAATACAAAATACCCGACTGAGTTTTTTGTAGGCTCTTCTTAGGACAGGGCGCGAAGGAATCCTAGTAACTTTAGATTTTAAATCGTTCTTTAATACTATCATCAGTACTTTAGAATTAGTGTGTGGGGAAAAAATATATTTGACGATTCAAAAGTGCTGTAATAGGCCTACTTGAATAAAGATATTTTGAATTTTAAACGTCAAAAGTGCAAGTGGACCCTTTATATGTTTTTTTAAGTATATTATTTTTATTTGAATTGTAGATGTTCGAAGGCAATCACGATGGCAACACTGTCGTGAAGAACGAGTTCGAAGTGCCCATTATAGCGCAGTACCTCCGCATTAATCCCATGCGATGGAGGGACAAGATTTCGATGAGGGTGGAAGTTTACGGATGCGATTACGGTATGTATATTCAGTAAAATACTAATATGTGTGAAGATTGTAAATGTGAATATTTGTATCATGCTTTAACGGCTATCACGATATAATATATACGAGATAAGAGAGAACGGAGAACAATAAAGCACAGGGACGTCGGGTTCTCCGCCGACATCGTCATTAATGGGATCCATTATTTAATTTCTTATTCTGTGGGCGTTCGTGGGTAATGTTGATGCAATCAAACACTTTATTAATTAACTCGATTATAATGTTCAATCACTTAATGTTCCCGATATCAATTTACACAAACTCCTTAACAATAATAGCAAGGAACGCGACAGTTTCAATAGTCGACCACTCCGGCCGACCGCCACTCGAGATCTGGCGAGAGGCGCGCCGGACTGCCACTTATTGACTCTGCCCCCACGCCGATACACAGATGGCGCCAGCGTTCCACAGACTATAACACACGGACCAGCGATCCATAGACTCTTGCACTCCAACATATTTAAAACTTTTTTACCTAGCCGTAACAAAGTAGGGGGATATTAACTCCCCCTTGTGTGGGTTTCACTTTAATAACTTGAGTATTGACTAAGTGTGTCGCATTCGCTTTGCCAAATGCAAAAGAAGTCTGTAAAAATATCCAAATAGATGATAGTCCATTAAAGAAAGTCAAGTCTTACAGTCTTCTCAGGAATAACCTTACACTCTAGGCTTCAGTGGGGTGCCTATATTAAGACCCTAGTAAGTAAACTACCTCTTTAGTTTAGTGGTTAGCATGTTCGACTACAGACATGAGGTCCTGGGTTCGAGTTCCGGGTCGGGCGAATTCAAAATCGATATTGAGTTTTCTATTAAGATTTTAGCAATATTGGTCCGAAATTGGGAAGTTGGCGGTGTGAACCACCCCCGTGCCTCGGAGAGCACGTTAAGTCGGTTGTGCGCCTGATCTCTCTCCGGTCGTGTCGAATTGCCGTCACGCCAGACTATGAGAGTAAAGGAATAGAGAGTGCACTTGTGTACTATGCCTGCCAATCCGCAGTGTAGCAGCGTGGTAGGTCTATGCATTAAAAACCCTCCCTCATATAAGTGATGAGGCCTGTGCCCGGCTCGGGGACGCTTAGCTTTTTTTTAAAGTAAACTTAGTTCAGCTGTATTGGCTGTTAGAAAAGTTAGACAATACACTGATGTTGAAACTACTAAAATGATATATTTCGCTTATTTTCAAAGCATTGCCTTACAGTATACTGTTATGGGGTAAAGAGAGCAATAAGTACCATATATCAATTGGTATCTCGCGTTTCCTTAAGAGAAAAATTCAAAGAAATATCAATTCTCACAGCACCGTCGCAATATATATTGAATAACATTTTATATATCCGTGATAATATTTATTTATGCAACAAAAAGAGCGAAACACTTCAATACAAAAAATAAAAAAAAATTTGTAATACCATATATTAGAGTGAAGAAGGTTCAGAAATCATTTGTCGGGTTGAGCATACGCATTTATAATAAGATACCTGAATCCAAATACCAAAAAGTTCATTGCGCTTTCGTAGATTTCGAAAAGGCCTATGCTCGAGTGGTGAGGAATGAGCTGTGGTCAACGTTATCTATGTATGGGGTGAACGGTAGACTGATCCAAGCATTGAAGTCTCTCTATGAGGGTTCTGGTGCTTGTGTCAGAATAAACGGTGCCGACACGGAGTGGTTTCCTGTCGAAAGAGGTGTTCGACAGGGATGTGTTGCGTCATCATGGCTGTTCAACCTATTCATGGATAAATGTTTGACAGATTTAAAAGAAAATCTTTGGGTTAAGAATGAATGAATTACTCATCAAATGTTTACTCTACGCTGATGATCAAGTAATACTTGCGTCATCCGCTAACGAGCTTCAGGAGATGCTAAATATTATGAATGAAGCTTTGAAAGGGAAAGGAATGAAAGTGAATGTAAACAAAACGAAAGTTATGCTTTTTGAACGAGATGAATCTATGATGAATGGCAATATTTTGATAGATGGGGAACAAGTGGAAGAGGTGAAAGAATTTGTATACTTGGGATCTAAATTTACAAAAGATGGAACATGTGAAAGTGATATCGAAAGGAGAGTGAATGCAGGGAATATGGTAAATGGTGCTCTGCATGCTTTTATGAATAGCCAGATGGTGTCTCAAAGGGCTAGACTGGCAGTGCATGCTGGAGTGTTGGTGCCAACACTTATGTATGGTAGTGAAAGTTGGGTATGGCAGAAGAATCACAAAAAAAAAATAAATGCGGTAGAGATGAGAGCGTTGAGAAGCATGAGTGGATTAAAACTGAGTGACAGAGTAAGAAATAGTGTGATAAGAGAACGTTGTGGTATAAAAGAAGACGTAGTGACTAAAATTGAGAAACGTATGCTTAGATGGTTTGGGCATGTAGAGAGAATCAATGAAAGGATTGATGAGCCAAGAGTGAATGCGAAAGTTGGAAGGGGAAGACCAAGGCGAACGTTCCTGGACCAAATCCAGGACATTTTAATAAGGGCCAAGTCAAAAGTACTTTAAACCGACGAACCTGTATGAAAGATTTAATGAGAATGAAAGAAGCGAGGGAGATATGCAAGGATCGTGGCAGGTAGAAGGATGTTGTCTCTGCCTACCCCGAAGGGAATGAGGTGTGATGCTATGTATGTATGCACCCGAATCACTTCTGGGTTTGCCTATACATAGTTTTAAGGAATATGGTAAAAACAAAATATTATAATATTGAAGATTATTTAAGTGAGAAAGATGTTTGGACTTGTAACGTACAAAAACTATTTAGAAAGGAGTAACCGTTGAGTTTCTTGCCGGTTTCTTCTCAGCGGAATCAACTTTCCGAACTGGTGGTAGATTTATTACCAACGGAGATTACTGACGATTCAAAAGTGCTTTTCGAGTCTACTTGAATAAAGAATATTTTCATTTGATTAGAAGAGTTATTTTCTTTATATTTTTTTATAATCTTGTAAGAATTATAAACAAAATTCTATTTCTGTTTACTATAGACGAAACGAAACTAATACTTATATTTCAAGGGTACATAGTTGCGGTAATGTATTAGTGTTTGAATAAGTTACTCGGAATCCTTGAAGCATGTGCCAAGTAATTCAAGGACTTTGCTCTATTGATCCAACTCTTCATAGTAGAAGGATACAATTTTAGTCTTGACATTGGCGTGTTAAAAAAACTTATTTTTAGACTACAGATAGTAGTTAATATTTTAACAACACTTTGTATATTTCACTTGTTTTAATAAACTGACAGACGATATAATATTTTTAACCGACTTCAAAAAAAGGAGGAGGTTATCAATTCGTCAGTATTTTTTTTATGTTTGTTACCTCTTATCTCGCGACTGGGTGGCCCGATCTTGATGATTTTTTTTTAAATGAAAAGTGGTGCTCGTCATAGGGTCCCATTTTTTTAAAAACCACTTCTGATGATGGCATCCATGACAAAACCGGATAAGTCTTAAATTTGCGTAAGCATGTGCGCGACAAATGGACGAATAACTCAACATCACGCTAACCGATTTTGATGATTCTTTTTTTTATTAGAAAGGATATACTTGAAGGGTTGTTTTGTGATAGTTTGGTAAGGTTCGGCTGAAGGAATCCACGACAAAGTGACGGAACTCTTGAATTCTTAGGAGCAATTGAACGATACTCGACATAATCTTCTATAGGCTATGCAGATATTTGAGTTACCTACCGTAAGTTCGGTATGGTCAAGTGCTAGTCGTAGTTAAATATGAAAATCAATGGAACTCCTCAACGGCTTACAGTAAGGGTGCGATTTATGGCAGAATATATAACTGTCTGTAATCAAATGGCAATGACCTTACGTTTGTTGCTGTATTGCAATATAGGAAAGGTGAATTATGTGTGAAGCAGTGGTATAAGGGTTTCGGGTTCGTTCCCGGGTGTGGCGATATTAATGTAAATTTACCTTTGTAAAGTTGTTTCATTTAAACGGTGTCATCTCATGAGAAACGCGTTTTAGGTGTACACATATTGAGACAAATTTGTTAGTTTACTTCAGATTCACTAAAAATAAAAAAATAAATATAAATTTTAACAAAAAAAAGAACCGCCTTAAGAAAAAATTTATATTTATAAGTTATAATGTTGCATCAATTAGTAATGGCTGAAATAACTAGAGCGAATGGTGAACGAATACACGAATGAATAGTGTACGAACGAATGAATAAATGATGTATAAACGTTATATTTTTATTAAAGATACACGAAGTTAAGCAATATTTTATGGAATCTGTACGTTAAATATGAATCTTAAGTAATAAAAAGATAGTTTCGCATTCCTAATGCCTTGAGCAGTCCATTCACCTGCAGAGGCTAGTTTCTGGTTTAATTCTCGGCAGGACAAATTTGAAAATTCAAGTAGTTTATTTTTACTACCTTACCTACAAGAAAACCTGTTCTAAAAGAAAACTAATTGAAAAATTGTGTTGTAAAACGAATTAACTAGACTATAAAGAAGTTTGGCATTGAATGAATAGCTTAAAGTTGAATATATAATATAAATAAATAAGGGCCAAGTCAAGAGTACTTTAAACAGACGAACTTGTATGAAAGGTTTAATGAGAATGAAAGAAGCGAAGGAGATATGCAAGGATCGTGGCAGGTGGAAGGATGTTGTCTCTGCCTACCACGAAGGGAATGAGGCGTGATGCTATGTATGTATGAATATGACAAAAACGAGAGATTCTTTAGGACTGTTCTACAGTGGCTCTTTAATCTTTAATGCTGTTTAGTCATCAGTCAAACTGATATGAATAAAATTAGAATAAGGTGATCATTTTGAATTAACAGTTCTAACAAATGATAGCGCAGTGGGTCATAGCCTATCTTAGCTACTGATTCTCGCAGGTTCGAACGTCGGTTCGGAGCCTCAATTATTTCAATGTATTTTATAATTTGTTTTCGTATGTTACACTCATTTGATTTCACTGTCGAAGTTATTTTATCATATATAGACTTATTCGGATTTTGTTGTGTGGTAATGGGTTAATGACAGAAGACTTCTTTTGTTTATAGCCTATCGCTACGCCCTTCCTCGTACAGTCTCTAAAACACAACTTCCAGAAACATCTGGGCTAGCCTATCTCGGTGTGGCAGGGTGCCGCCTTTACACCTAAAGCAAAACCCTCCTGGCGCTCAATTGCATGATAATTAATTAAATTATTTTATTGGATTTTCTGGAGTTTCAATGACCAAATCAAAAAAAAAAAAAACAACTTGAAGACTTAACAAAACATTGGATAAAATATGTAGGAAAATTATATTTGATTTCATATATATAGGTGGTTATATAAATTGTATATCTATATGATAATGTATGGAAAGGTTAGTCATTAATAAAATCTTTAGGTTATATGCTACCAACGGTATATGTCTATCGCCCACTAAAATTTGAATAAAGAGAGAGGGAAGCGTTTGTCTAAAATACGGCTTGTGTTAGCGCTGGGTTAGAGTGGAACCTGTCTACCTGAATTACTGCTGCATGCGTGAGAAAAGAGGAAGACTGGCATCGTAACACGTTACGTAACAAAGCTGTTTACTCTCCCATAAAGAAGTTATCACTTCCAAGTAATTATTTGATTTAATATATATGGATAATATAAGTAGCAGCCCATTAACGTCCCACTGCTGGGCACAGGCCTCCTCACTCATATGAGAGAGGGTTTTTAGAGCATAGACCCACCACGCTGCTCCACTGCGGATTGGCAGGCATAGTACACAAGTGCACTCTCTATTCCTTCACTCTCATAGTCCGATGTGACGGGAATCCGACACGACCGGAGAGAGATCAGGCGCAGGACCGACGGCTTAACGTGCTCTCCGAGGCACGGGGGTGGATCACACCGCCAACTTCCCAACTTCGGGCAAATATTGAGAAAATCTTAATAGAAAACTCAATATCGATTTTGAATTGGCCCGACCCGGGACTCGAACCCAGGACCTCATGTCTGTAGTCGAACATGCTAACCACTAGACCAATGAGGCAGTCACTAGACCAATGAGGCAGGCATGGATAATATAGGTTGTTTCCAATTCCGTCCGTTTTTAGAGACGGTTTTAATCCCCAAAACACTACATTTTTCATAATTTCGATAGTCTTTTCTAATTCTAAGCACTGTTATGGAGATGAGTGAATGATCGTTTTCCGCTTAAATGTGTTTGTTTGTACAGTCGCGGATACGCTATACTTCAACGGCAGTTCCCTGGTAAAAATGGACCTTTTGCGGGAGCCGATTTCGGCCATGAGTGAAACCCTGAAGTTCCGCTTCAAGACCAGCGTGGCTTCGGGCGCGCTATTCTACTCGAGAGGCACGCAGGGAGACTATGTAGCTCTGCAGCTGAGAGATAACCGCCTCGTGCTTAACATTGACCTTGGTGAGTATGGATGACGCTCCTACTATTCTTACTTGTTCCCCTTGAAAATATATGGCAATCCCTTCTAAGTGATCGTCTACATGACTCTGTCAATAAATTGCGAAATTCACATGTAAACACGCCTTGGTAAAAAAATGGGGTGTTTTCGTCCGTGATATATTGATATATAATTATATCACATTGGAATAAAATTGCAGATGATACTGTTTTAATAGGTTCATCGACAGACGACCTTCAGACGCTTGTCAACAGAGTCCATGAAATTAGCGAAAAAGTCGATGACGATGAGGTTATGGTCATTTCTTGTAACACCATCTTAAAAGTCTACTATTTTATTTAATTAAATATACTTAGGAACTTGGGTTAACGATGAGTCGAAGCCGGACTAGGAAATAAAGGCAATTGTCGAAGTTGCCCGAGGATCATTCAACAGAATGAAGAAGTTAAACGTTAAGCTCCGAGTCCGAATTTTCCTCTGCGACATTTTGCCAATGGTACTTTACGGCTGTGAGGCATGGAAGATTAAGGAAGACATTCGTCGGCGCCTTAAAGTATCGTCGCATGGTACGCATCAGCTGGGTCCAAAAGGTCACGAATAAAAATGTTCTGGAACGCATCGGAATGACTAGACAGCTCCTCCAAATAACTAAGCAAAGAAAAGTCACTTACCTGCGCCACGTGATGCGCCATCATCGTTACAACATCCTCCAGCTTATAATGATGGGTAAGATCCAGGGTAAGAAGAAAGTTGGCAGGGAGAAGACGGTCATCGCGACTGCAGAGGATTTGTTGTACCTTGCGCACGACCGAGAACGATTTGTGGAGTTGACGACCAGCCTCCAGTAACGGAGATGCACCGTAAGATGAAGGAATGAAAAGGTCGCTTTTCGGCCACTGTATGCGAGACAAAAGTTCCTCGTTCTTCCCGCTAACCTAGCAACCACTTGGTTGTCGAAACAGCTTAAAACACGAGAGGATAGTTAAATTTGTTATTATTGATTGAAAATTAAACTCGAAAAGATTGAACTGTCCATCTAAGTGTAAAGTCCTAAGACCTTCGCGGTGACAAAATTTCGTGGGCAAGAACGCCTTATTTTTTTCTCTAGGTGCTGTATATACTACTTAGTCAAACTTCGCAAATGGATATCAGACTTCTTATGCGAGCGATCATTTCAAGTAGTTGTAAACGGCTACTCATCTGACTATGCCTATCAATGCCAGTGCTCCTCGGGGATCAGTTCTTTCTGCAACACTCTTCTTGCTGTACGTTAATGATCTGCTCTTATCGGGTATATTTGGATACGCAGACGACAGCACCGTTACAGAGACATACATATCAAGTTCGCGCGCCAGCCGCATTGAAATTCTCGATCAGAGAGAGGCCATGACACTAAAAAGGATGTCCAATTGGGATGACGCCAACCTAACCGAGTTTAATGCTGCCAAAACAAAAGTATGTTTATTCACCGGAAGAAAGAGTATATTTCTCTTCACTCCTACTTTCTGGAATGTTTCTGTACCTATTATTGATATCCTTGGTATAACATTATCTTCCACTCTTGACTTCCGGAAGTGCATCGAAACGGGTCTCGAATTTATACCTAGCACAAGTTCGATCATATATGAAGTATTGAAGTCACTTTTGGGACGGCTCAGCCAAGTATCAGCTTGATGCATTGGATTCGGTGGATCGCCGAGCACAGAGACTTATAGGTGACGAAGAACTCGATCGGAGAATGACTAGTCTCCAGCATCGATGTAACGTTGCCTCTTTGTCAGTATTCTACAGAATATATTTCAGACAATCAAGACACAGAAAGAAGATTTAACCAATCGTTTCTGATTCGCATCGCAAAGGAGTGGATTGCCCCACCGGCTTTCGTTTTCCCAAACTCCTCCAGGTATATTAAAGTAAAGTTGAATAGGTACCTCTTAGCCAAGTTCACCTTAGGTTTCAACTACACTTAACATCAGGTGTGATTGAAGCTAAGCGCATGCCTATTAATCATAAAAAAATAGCATAATTAGTTTTACAAGGGATGTTAACCATTGCAATGTTTTCATCATTTGCCAGGTTCGGGAACTGCCACGTCCATGTCCGTGGGCAGCCTGTTGGACGACAACATCTGGCACGACGTGATCCTATCCAGGAAACGTCGGGACATCCTTCTCACTGTGGATCGGGTGGAGGTTCGCGCCACCATCAAAGGGGAGTTCTCCAGGCTCAACCTTAACAGGGCTGTGAGTAATACTTCTAACCAGAATGCGAGTTAACTTTAGATTCACCGCAGCTGGAGAAAAAGCATTAAAAATTTTGCGACTGTAACCCAATGAATGAACCACTGAATTATTTTTAGCCTAAATCTATCAAATATCAGTCTTTGGCTTTAACAAAGATTCACCTTTTGATATTAATGACACTCTCAAACTTATACTCATGCACAGGCTTTACTAAAAAAGTGAAAGAGACTATTTTTTATAATTTAATTTTAACTTAACTATCATATAATATTTAATAACAAGTTGTTTCCAGTGGTTGTTCCATGTATAGTATACTATTTAAAAAAAACCACTGTGTGCGAATATCGTTCGAATCGAATCGAATATAAATAATCGATTTTTCGAATTATTCGAAATATTCGAATGATTCGCGTATTAATGAAATGTCTCTGGATTTTCAAGTGTTACTAAATAGTACCAATTTCGATACACGAATAATAAATAGTCGAATATTTCGATACACGAATTAATCGAAGTATTCGACTTGCGAATAATATACTTTTCGATTAAAAAATATTTAGGAATATGGCGATATTGTATGTGATAAACGAACTTCGTCATCACCCGATCGTATTTATTTTTAAACAATAAATTTGTAGCAAATCTTTACTTGTTGTATTTTTAGAAAGCTGTATTTGTTACTTTATAATTTCTGTTATTTCATTCACTTTAAAAAATAATATAAAAAAACTATAAAAATTGTATTTGTGTAAACATATTTCATAGTTTGAATGAATGACCTTTAAATTTATATTTGACTATTGAACATAACAAACACTGAATGGGAAATACTCGAAAATTCACTTATAATTTCATAGTTTACGAAGAATTCGGAAAAATTCGAATAATGTATTCGAAACTCGAATCGAATATTAACATTCGATTCGGAACGAATAATTCGTAAGTTCGAATTATTTCGTAAGTCAAAATATTTCTTGAGGTAGTTATTATTGTGTAGGTTTTGGTGTGCAGATGTATTTGTATATTGTAATTTGTAGTATGTAATAAATAAATTCACCTTGTATTTAAATGTGTGTTATTTCAGATATATATTGGCGGAGTTCCCAACTCCCAAGAAGGCCTGGTCGTTACTCAGAACTTCACCGGCTGCGTGGAGAATATGTACCTCAATAGCACCAAAGTGATCGAAGAACTTAAACAGGGCTACGAGAGAGGGGAGCCGTTCAAGTTTCAGAAAGTGAACACCCTGTACTCTTGCCCTGTGAGTATTATGAATGTTAAATTCAAAAATTAAATGTTATTGTTGAGACAGTGCTTTACTTCTTGGTAACAGTGTCGTTTAGATTTGAATTGATTGATTAGCACTAATGCTTTTAAATCAGATCGGAACCAAAATCAGAGATCAGAACCACTCGTAATTAGACACAGTTGGCAATAGTAAACTGAACATTCCAATGAATAGAGATCGTTGCACCGATAATTGAAACTAATTTGTGCACAATGTACTTTAAAGGGGAAAAAATTCAGTTAGCAAGTTATGCTCCTAAAGGGAAAAATAGGGCATTCTCGACCCCGAAATTTTGACTAACTCGCGGGTGCGGATTTCCTATTTTTCTCCCACGGTCCCTATAGGATTTTTTTTTACATTGGGATAACAAGTTGGGGCTTTTGGCACTTAAATAAACAATTTTTTAAAGTCCAACCGGGAGAGAATGAGGCAATTTTTTCCCACAGACAGGGACTGAAAGCAAACTTTTTATCATAGTTTAAGAAAAAAATATTAACACTTGCCTGTGATATCACCTGCTAATGAATTATATCTAAGATAGTATGAGATCACTTCTTAATAGCGATATATAATTTTTGACCAAGAAAGCAATTAAGGTCCTCTGTCATATTTTATGCAGGAACCACCGGTAGTTCCAGTGACATTTTTAAAAGAGGGTTCATTTGCCAAACTTCGGGGCTATTCCGGAGCAACTACCCTCAATATTTCGCTGGAGTTTCGTACTTACGAGCCACATGGACTACTGATATACCATAAGTTCAAGAGTGAAGGTTACGTGAAGGTGAGTAAACCCCCTACCCCCATTGCCATAGAGAAAAAGGAAGGGTGGTCGTCCTACACGTACTTATTTATTTAATAGATGTGTTGCTAGCATATGAGGAAATCCTATTCTTTTTTATCAGATCGAATATAAACCATTTTTGAGACCAATTGAACACACAAAAGATCTTCACAATCGGTCCCGTCGTTAAAAGCTCAGTCATACTCGTACAGAATATGATTTTCGTTTATTTTTTATTGTGTAAAGTATATTTGGATTTTGATTAGATTTATTTTGATTATATTTTGCTAAGAAAAGACAATTGAAGGGAATAGGATATCGTAAGCAGGTAAGAAATTAACATCCCTACTACACTCTTGCTCATTGAATAAGTTACGTTTGTCAGACGCTGCTGATATAACATAGGCCATGGAAAAATATTTTGGACTATTGGCTGCAACTATAGGTATGTGTTAGGAAGTATATATACTCTGTATAGCTGTGTCAAAATGACTAAATGAATGACAAAAGAATGTGTTATCAGGTATTCCTGGAGGAGGGCAAGGTGAAGGTGGAGCTGTTTACGGAGGGCTCTCCGAAAGCCAAGCTGGACAACTATGACGAGGAGTTCAATGACGGGCGCTGGCACTCGCTGCTGCTGACCATGGCTCCCGACAGCCTGGTGTTAGCGCTGGACTACCGCCCCGTACGCACCACCAAAAGACTCAAGTTCTTCACCGGGGCCACCTTCTACATTGCAGGTGAAGGATACTTTTATTTATAACTCCAAATCCGCCCTGTATTCGCACGGGTTGTTGAGCATCAGCTTGATTAATTAAAATATAAAAATAAAACAATCTTTTTCTGACATTAATGTAAGGAAAATAAATAATTTATTTGTGTGTAATGAATATGTATGTAGTTATTTGTATGAAAGTTTATGGGAATAGCATCCCCTAATCTCTGCCATAACTACTCCTATACCAAGGGATGTCTTGTACGTATTGCTATCAAGAAATAAGACCGCCTTTTTTAAGCCGTTTCATTGTAAGTTACAATATTTGTTTTATAATATACATACATACATCAAGCCTCATTCCCTTCGAGGTAGGCAGAGACCTCGCCCTTCAGTGGAAGGCCTGGCCACGAGCCTTGCATACCTCCTTCCCTTCTTTCATTTTCATCAAACCTTTCATACAAGTTGGTCGGCTTGGAGTACTCTTGACCTAGCTTTTATTTAAAATGTCCTGGATTTGGTCCAGGAACGTCGACCCTGGTCATCCTCTTCCAATTTTTCCATTCACTCTTGACTCATAAATCCTTTTACTTTCATTTTCTCTACATGTCCAAACCAATCTAAGCATATATTTCTCAATTACAGTCACTACATCTTCTTTTCTTTTCATTACAATAATTGTATTTGACATAATAACGTCTTAATGTAGCGATGGAGAAGCGCGATCGGCCTATTTCCATTGTTTATTACAACAGCAACCAATTATTGCTTTTCATGTGTTATTGCTGTGTAAAAAAAGCGAGAAATAAATATGTCAGGATGACAATAAATTAATAAAAAATAACATACGCTGTCTATCCTCTTCACTGGCACGAGAAGTTTCAGCTAGGCCATTGTATCCCAAAGTTTTCTGAAAGGTGTGGCTATGATTACTAGTAAATTCATGAAACATGTAACTGCAGGTGGTAAGGCACCGCCTCGTGGATTTATCGGCTGCATGCGCAAAATCGCGGTGGACGGCAACTACCGTCTCCCGACCGATTGGAAAAAAGAGGAGTACTGTTGCCCCAACGAGGTGGTCTTCGATGCCTGCCACATGATTGACAGGTGACTATTTGATTCATTAAAATGCGACTCTTAAATACAATTATGTTGTATCAATAAAATGATATATATTGTAAAACGTCATATACTCGTTTTGGCCGAGTTAAAATTAAAATTGTATATTCTTATATTTCTTTATTTTCATTAAAATCTAGTATGTTTACAGGTTACACTTATAAAAGTGCTCAGAAAAGCTCAGAGTCACTCAGCGTGCGATGGAGAGGGCTATGCTCGGAGTTTCTCTACGCGATCAAATCAGAAATGAGGAGATCCGTAGCAGAACCAATGTCACCGACATAGCCTTACGAATCGCGAACCTGAAGTGGCAATGGGCGGGGCACATAGTCCGACGGACCGATGGACGTTGGGGTCGGAAAGTGCTGGAATGGCGACCCCGCACTGGACGACGCAGTGTAGGAAGACCCCCCACAAGGTGGACCGACGATATAAGGAGGATCGCCGGTAGCCGCTGGAGCCAGGCGGCACAAGATCGGGTCTTGTGGGCATCATTTCGTGAGACCTATGTCCAGCAGTGGACGTCCATCGGTTGAAGCGACTTATAAAATAGTAAAACTCATTCCAATATACTTCGAAAACTATAAAATGAGTTCTGGTGACCTTTGTTATCACCTTAATAGAATATAAGTAGCGTATGTCAGAAGTGAAACTTCTTTGGCAATGTGATTTTTAAGTCTTTTTTTATATTTATACAAATCTAAAACAGTGTTTCCAAGACATAGAGGGAGGGAGGGAAAAAGTAAGTCATTTTAGGAATTCTATTATCATTATATATTAAAAGTGTCGAAAATTAATGCAAATGATTTATTGAAATCTCAAATGACGAAATTTAAGAAAATTGTTTATTTTATATTTTATGAAAAATAGCATATTAAATGACTTATGGCAAATTAAAATGCCACATATTATTTGTTAATATTAAAACTACCTAACCTTCAAACGAATTAGCATAAAAAACGCTTTCACCCGTAAAAAAATTACCCTTATGCGCGTAAAGAAGTTTCTCTTCAAAATGTGTTCATGTATCAACTCCTTATGCAGATGCAACCCCAACCCGTGTGAGCACGGTGGCGTGTGCATGCAGAGTGCGGAGGAGTTCAGCTGCGACTGCGCCAACACGGGCTACGCTGGCGCAGTCTGCCACACCTGTGAGTACACGCACTAACACCATTGGGTTGCACACACACACACACACACCCGTAAACACACCCAAAAACATTCACAAATGTACAAATACGTGACTAAATACACGACCACGCTTTACCCTCCAGTTACGCTGTAAAATCCAGTAGGACTAAAAGCTAAAGACACTGCGAACAAAAACGACCACGCATTAATTAGCTCCCGTGCATACAAATTTATTTGCATACTCATGAAAGCATGCACGACATGTTATTTTTCCTGCGTATATGATAATATCTTACATTTGGACTATTGTCCTTGACAGTTCGATAAACTTGGTTAACGAGAGGAAGTGACATAGGTAAACGAGTGAAACCAGAAGATAAAGAGTCAGTTTTGTTCCTCATATAGGGGTTGAAATTTTAACTTTTCATTCTGCAGTGAGAAAAACGCGTTTAATAAATAATAAATAAAAATCTTTTATTTCAACCGTTATAGTGGTCAAAGCGGTGTTAGCAGTGTTAGTAAATACATCGATAAACTTAAAAACTAGGTTTTAGTAATACAATTATGGCTACCTAAATATATTTCCGGTTTGACTTGTCAGTACATGAACCAATGAGCAGTGGTTCAAATACTGACAGTCAAGCCTGGCAGCAAACGCACCCAAGACGGTGTTGGAACTGGCCCAGACTCATCGCAACAGGGATGTACACCGCTTATGCATGATTGCATAGAAGCAATCCACACGCGCGTCGGCGAACATACCTGAAGCGCTGCAGAATCGGGGCAGTCCCATCAGCATCCTAAATGCATTATTATATTGTACGCGTAGGGCGCTGTACTGTTTTTGAGTGTAATCGACCCACAGGCTACTCGTGTAGAAGGTGCAGTAAGCTTTAAAAAGTGATATTTTCACTGCCACCGTACACCGAGCAAACCTGCGGAAGATCATATTTGCCCTCATTGAAAACGCCCTACGCTCGCATTCCATGTCAGCATCGTCTTTCAGGTTAGGGGTCAGTACGTGGTCCAAGTATTTAAAATTTTCCACCTTTTGCAAAGGTTTAGTTAGCCCTATTGGTTTCTATAGTGTCACCGCTGATAGGGTAAGAGGAGAAGTTAGGTAGAATTCGATGGCCACAACAAGGTGTTTCCCGTGAAACTGGGCCTCGGCATAGAGCAGCGTTGTCAACTTATACGGGTTTTTGGACTACTGCTGTTTCCGGACTATGTGATGTCAGATATTGGGAACATTGAATGCGCTAGCAGAACAGCTATGTTGGTGTAGTGTATTTGAGATTCCTTATCTCAAATAGGAGATAGTCATTCTTGGTTTAGTTATTCGCATTGTTAAGGGTATAATTTAAGTCTTTAGACATGGAAGGATCTCTCTCCTCCTATCTCCTACAGGTTCCCTATAGGAGAAAGCTTGCTCATTTCGACGAACAAACACACACGCAAACAATAATGTTCACAAGCGCATTTCAGCCATCTAATAACGTTTATTACTAAAATATACGTGTTTGTGAGCAGCTGTGCATCCGGTGTCGTGTGCTGCCTACCAGCAGGCGGGTGGCACGGTGGGTGCTGCTCAACAAGCTTCCGCGCACCTACTTCTGGATGTAGACGGCTCCGGGCCGTTGCCCCCCTTCCCCGCCACCTGCCAGTTCTACTGTGAGTATATGACATCATTAAATATTTTTATAAGCATGTATAACAATTATAACGTTTTAAAAAAAACTTTAAATTGAGTAAAATACTAGTGAACAAGTAAAAAAGTTTTGATTATTTGAGAGGTGATTTTCTGATATAATTTTTTTAAGCACTTGAATTTTAAATCTCACGGTTTTTTAAAGTTTTGATAGTTTCATACTGAATCAGAAAGTCTTTTGCAAATATTTGTAATTGTATCGCAAAATTGTGATATTTTGTAGATGTTGACATATTATTAAAGGAACAATTTATGACATATGAAATTATTCGTAGCGGACGGTCGCATCATTACGTCGGTGCAGCACTCGGCTGTCCAGAGCTCTCAGGTGGACGGCTACCAGGAGCCAGGTAGCTTCCGCCAAGACATCACCTACGACGCCTCTCGCGCACAATTGGAAGCCCTGCTCAATCGCAGCCACTCCTGCAGCCAGCGCTTAGAGTACATGTGCAGGCACTCTAGACTCCTCAATTCGCCTAGTGAGTAATTTTTCTTTTTTGTATCCTTCCTTAATCTTAAGTAAAGCAAAGATGGTCATTCATACATATAAGGAACAGATGTGGCGCTGATGTACTGCCCTGTGCCACTCCCAATCTTACAAAAGATACATATGTAATTTTTAATTATAACGCATTTATGGCTTTAGCTGATGCTGTTAAGTAATTTTTAATAAAATTCAATGTTAAATGCAAAATTTCTATGTTCATTGTGTAGTGAGTCGAACTTATTTATTTATGCTTAATTATAAATAGGGCAATACGTTTTGACAGGGTTGCCAATTAAAATTTGCCCGAGAATATACATAATGAAATTAATATCAATTAAATTCTGGCAAAGATATTCATCTGCTTAAAATTGGAATAAATGATACCTTAAATATCCATCTGCAAAAAACTTACTTGCACTTGTCTACCATTCCTGTCAAGCATGAGTGGGGCAGCATGATGGGTCTATGCTCTAAAAACCCTCTCTCCTATGGGCGAGGAAGCCTGTGCCCAGCTTTGGGACGTTGACAGGCTGCTGCACACCTTTTTACTTCTATAACAAATTATATACATAGCATCACGCCTCGTTCCCATAGAGATAGGCAAAGACCACGCCCTACCACTTTGTCGGTTTAGACTACTCTTGATCTGGCCCTTATTTAAAATGTGCCGGATTTGGTCCAGGAACGTTCGCCTTGGTCTTCTCCTTTCAACTTTCCCAATCACACTTGACTCGTAAATCTTTTTTGTCAGTCTCCTTTCATTCATTCTCTCTAACCATCTAAGCACACCTTTTTTCAATTTTAGCGACTACATCTTCTTTTATGCCACACCATTCTCTTATCATACTATTTCTTAGGTTGTCACTCAGTTTCAATCCGCTTATACTTCTCAGTGCGCTTCCTCTCTACTGCATTTAATTTACTTTTATGCTTCGTCTGCCAAACCCAACTTTCACTACCATACATAAGTGTTGGCACCAACACTCCTCCAAGCACTAGTCTGGCCCTTTGAGATAACATCTGGCTATTCATAAAGGCAGGTAGAGCACCATTTACCATATTCCCTGCATTAACCGGCTGTTTTTCAGGTGACGAAGCCAGTTTCCATCCTTTCGCATGGTGGGTATCGCGCAGTGGGCAACGCATGGATTACTGGGCTGGTGCACCTCCTGGCAGCCGGATGTGCCAGTGCGGCGTGTTGGGCAGCTGCGTGGATCCCACCAAGTGGTGTAATTGCGACGCCGAGCACAGCCCACTAGCACTTGACGGTAGGTACACTCTGTCTGTTGGCAACAAATCTACCGCTGTTTAGGAAAAATTGTCAACAGGTTGTCAATTGTCCATTTTGTAGAGATGACAATAAATAAAAAAATAAAATATATATTTTTGAAATTAAATAATTGTATAATCCCTATTTGGCTGTTAATAGAGTTCCAAATTGACGGTGGCGACATCACTGAGAAGGAGTTTTTACCCGTGAAGCAACTTCGTTTTGGCGATACGGGCAGCCATTTGGATGAGAAGCAGGGCCGGTATTCTCTGGGACCGCTGCTTTGCGAAGGAGATGGTAATATCACTTTCACCACGTTTATTACCTTGGCATATATGTTTGTGTGTCAATATCAAAATTAACAAAATACTCATATATAAAAGATAATAACAGTCATAGAGAGGCCTCATCAGACAATTGAACTAAAAATTATTCAAGTAGCTTCAAAAAGCACTTTGAAATCGTCAGTAGCCTGCCCGTTGGTAAAAAATCTACCACCGGTTCGAAAAGTTGATTCCACTGAGAAGAAACCGGCAAGAAACTCAACGGTTACTCCATTAAACATAGTTTTTGTACGTTACAATGTGTTTAGCTTTCATGTGCAACGAATCAAGTTCAAACATCTTTGTCGCTCAAATAATCTTTAACATCATAATATGCTTTTTGCAAAAGGATGTTTTTAACATATTTCTTAAAAGTATGCGGGGTCAAACTCTTTTTCTTTTGATGAACTAGGATACCTTATCCCTTTGGAGAGATCTTTTCCAGGAACTCCAGAAACTGGAAGAATTTTATAAAACATGTGGTGTAGGTACACAGATATGAAAAAGCTAAGAATATGTCAGCATACATACAAACTAAAGATATATTATAAACATACATATACTCATACATAAACTACATATAATATATACATATATAATATACATAAATACTAAAGATATAACCATAAGAAACTGAAAAGAAAAAAATTTCAATTGTTTTGTTAATTTGATTTTTATTTCCTTTTTGTGTGTTTGTTTTACTTAAATTATAAGAAACGTATCGTTCAATGTAGAATGCGATAAAGAGTTCTATCTATCTATCTCTGATAGTGGTAGAGAGAGAATCAGCTGGCTAGGTGGCACCAAGCATTCAATGTATGGTCTGGTCATACCATGGGCACAACAGGTCCTAAACTCATTTATTGTACTAGACCGGGGTAAATTGTGTGGCCATCGGAATAACTCCTTCAGAATCAGTTCTACTGTGATTCTACTGAAGTTCTTCACATGGACCATGAGTTTAAAAGTTATAACCTTGAATTTTTACTCTCAAACCTCTATCTCCAGCTGTACTCAATCAGCCTAATTTTTATGATCAATCTTGATTTATAAACTTTGTTCTTTTTGGGCCAGATCTATTCAGCAATGCAGTGACCTTCCGCATTTCGGACGCTATTATAACATTACCCACCTTCGACCTCAGCCACAGCGGGGACATATACTTCGAGTTCAAAACGACTAAGGAGAATGCAGTGTTATTACATTCAAAGGTACAATCCTCTTTTATACTAACATTACAACTTTACTACTACTGCTTCGAAATAATTTTCACGAGTAAGCTACATTAACACTGAGTAACATAGGCTATATTTAGTACTAGATTACTGTAGAAATCTTTAGAAATTCTTATTAAAACCAACCGAAGGTGTAAAAAAATTAGGCATAAAATGTCTTCCATTGCATACGCTGTGAACAGTATTAATGTTAGGATCAAAATGTTCAACAATATTATAGAATATGTCAATATCTACAAAAGACTTCGCGAGACCATATGTCTAACTATTGTAGTTACGTCACTATAACTACTTTTTTACATACATACATAGCATCTTGCCTCATTCCCATAGGGGTAGGCAGAGACAACATCCTTCCACTTGCCACGATCCTTGCATATCTCCTTCGCTTCTTTCATTCTCATTAAACCTTTCATACAAATTCGTCGGTTTAGAGTACTCTTGACCTGGCCGTTATTTCAAATGTGGCCTGGATTTGGTCCAGGAACGTTCGCCTTGGTCTTCCCCTTCCAACTTTCCCATTTGTCTCATAAATGGTTAATGTCAGTCTCCTTTCATTTTTTCTCTCTCCTTGCCCAATCCATCTAAACTAAGTCTTCTTTTACCAGATAGGGTAGGAGCGGGAGTATCATTAAAAACATTGGCAAATAACACATTAAAATTACTATGGAAAAGTTTTGATTTACTGTGACCTCTACCTCTCATGCGACGACGATCCATCCATTCATTCGATGTTTTAAAAGGCATTTGACTTATCCGCAGGGTCCGCAAGACTACATCAAGCTGTCCATCATCGGTGGCGACCAGCTGCAGTTCCAATTCCAGGTGGGCGACACTCCTCTGGGGGTATCCGTGGAGACCAGCAACCGTCTCGCAGACAACAAGTGGCACTCCGTTTCTATTGAGAGGAACAGGTATTATACATTACTGTCTAAAAGTACCAAAGGTACCAAAAGACCCCCAGTTCATTTGTAAGAGAAAAAAATCAAAGTCTCCTAAATTTACTCTGGTTATCATTGTGTGTTGTGTTTCTAGGAAAGAGGCACGCCTAGTGGTGGATGGTGCCCTTAAGAACGAGATTCGTACAGCCAAGGAGCCAGTTCGAGCCCTCCACCTTACCACAGCCTTGGTGCTAGGGGCCTCCGTGGACAAGAAGGACGGCTTCGTGGGCTGCATGAGGGCCATGATGCTCAACGGGAACCCGGTTGACCTGCGGTACCATGCCAGGAGAGGTAACATAATCTTGTTTTTATTATTTTGTGAATGAGTAACTAGCACAATGTTTGAAAGTAGTTCAAGTTCAAATAGGCAATTGTCTGTTTATAACAACCGCTCGTAGTTAGTCAACAATTATTAAACTACCATCACAATTAAAAAATCATTTGTTTAACTCGCACATGGTAGAAATGAAACATTCAAAAATTTTGTCTTGAACATAATGAGACGAATGTAAAATTTCAGCAAGAGGATAATTGTAGGTTTTAGTAATGATTTCATTTTTCCTCCCACTGCGCCTTGACTCGCGTAGCACGTTGAAGCACAAAGCAGAGCACAAACAGAACACACTCATTCACACTCTCCCCAGTTCAATCTTATGAATTTATGTGTCTGTCTATTTTTACTATCGCTTGTTCGTTTCATCGACTTTCAAATTAAAATAATGCTAAAGAAGTTATCACTTCAAAAATGTTCAGCATTATTCCGATAATCCACTAAAAAGTTTCAGCCATGATACAAATACTTCTTAAACTAAAATATATCTATTCTCTTCTTTTGTACCGTGGAAAAGCATGCACTACATCGACATAAAAAGTAATCAAAAACTACGCATCTAACTAACTCTATAACGAGACTATAATAATGAAATAAGAGGTAATATATTTAAAATAATAAAATAAAGAAAACTTTCACGTAAATGAAACGATAAATATTCAGGACAACCCTGACCGCTTTCTTTTTTAAGTAATTGATATTTGAATATATGTCTATAGCGTCAATATTACCACCCAGATTAACTAGTAAAAAAATCTTGTTGTATTTAATGACGAGCAGGGGTGAGTTTGCTCTTCGTCAGCTCACATTTGCGAAGATTGCCGGTTCACGATCGAAATAAAATGCCACCCAGATTCTTCAGCCAACGCTCCGCCGTCCATTTGTCACCAGTTGAGGGTATGATGTATTGCGATCGAACTGTTGTTCAGCAGGGACGTTTACGCCGAATTGGCTTTCTATTATGTCACGTTTGCCATTGGCAAACGTGCACTATTGTGACAAGTAAACGACGTTGGTTGTTCCTTTAAAAGAGCGTCCTATGATTGGCGTTCTATTATTTGCCAATCACAGGGTTTACATTAATTGCACAAACAACTTTATTCTCGGAAATAACAATCATACAAATATATACACTCTATAGTCAACAAACATTTTTACTAATATTTATATATAGACTCTAAGTTAACAAAATAATAATACTATACGAAAACGAAAGGTTGTAAACAATATTGATTTTAAATTAAACATAATATACTATTTCTTAAACGAAAGGGAAAAGTCGCGAACATTATGTCTAAATGGAACAAAAAAGGGGTGATAATATTTTAAAAGAAGTGTGCGGAACTTGTAATTCTATTGTAGATAGAAAGGAAGGGCTGCCAATAAGGGTGTTTATTAGTTTGTACAAGAACATTAAACCTAGGTGTTTACAGCAGTGTGCCAATGTAGACATATTGAAAAACTTCAATTTGTTATACAGATTGCGCTACTTTATTTTGTTGGTATTCGAGCTATTTATTAATATGAAGGCGTGTGTCAGGTGTGTACGGAGTATCTGCGGGCTGTGTGGGCAAGTGCGAATCGTCGCCATGCCTCAACAACGGCACGTGCCTGGAGCGCTACGACGGCTACGGCTGCGACTGCCGCTGGACCGCATTCAAGGGTCCCATTTGTGCCGACGGTGAGGCCCAACTGTAATACTGCCATAACAATAACTATAGCTCATCCTTCCGGTTACGCTGTAAAAGCCAGTAGGGCTAACAGATAAACACAGTCCGAACAAAAAAAACTATAGCTCTGCTGGCGTGTCCCAATTTCACTAATATACAAATAATAAGACGATTGGGTGGGATTCCTAGCTCCAGTCTTACTAAACGAAACTATTGTGCTGTCGCTGGACCGCCTTCAAGGGTCTATCTGCTGCGATATCAATAACTATGGCTCGAATGTGTAGTTGCTGTTAGCCTTACAGCCTTACAGCGTAACGAGCGCGGAATAAAAGCCCTTGGATGGGCTTAACGATTACTTGGGGTATTTTAGAGCAACGTTGCTCTTTTGGACTTTGTGCAAGGACTTTGGACTTTGTGTTTACTCCCTTGTCCCGGGGTCCCAGGCCCGGTAGACTCTTCGTGGGGGGACGGTGATATTGGATTGCAGATTAGGAGTTCAGTTTCAATAATATACAGCTAAAAAGACGGGGCGAGAGGGAGAACTCAGGCTACGTACAACATCTAGGTGGGTTTGTGTGGAATCCACGTAGGCTGGTTTGATTCTTCGATTAAGTGGAACTTTATTTCTGATTAATTTATTGATTGAATATTCTGCATTATATAAGCTTTAGAACGACAAATATCAACTATCACGTCCACTTAGCGTAATAGACTTCAAGGAGCTTCTTTCGTTGGTACGACGTTGGAGTCTGTAGCAATCAGGGGGCTGCAAGCCAGGTCGGTCTTTTCTCTAGCACACGAAAGTTCAATAATTCACACACGATATATGTTTTACGCGACCTCTTCCAGTCGCGTTCGAGAACAAGTTGAACGCAAATGAATGGCATTCACGTCCCATAAACTTTATAATACAGAATATGTGATCGAAAAAGAATGATAGCAGACAAACTATACAAACGTTCATGAATGATATCCACAGGTATAATAAAGTAATTGACGAAACTAAATACAGATAACAAAACGATATTCGATACATTAGCGCGATTCTACAGGGTTAGTAATTTAATGAAACAATAAAACTGTCGTTGTATCGCCTTCAAGGACTCATCTTCACCGACTGTGAGACTCCGCTGTAATACTGCGATAACAATGTCCTATTTCACTGGTATACAATTAAATAAACGACGGGGGAGGGGGGGCTTCTATGCTCTCTATTAAGAATCAGTGCAAAAAGGTCGGCCCTCATCAGAGCTACCTCCAGGGTATCTACGACCCTTGGAGTTTGTTCCAGCTCTTCCATAGACCTTATACTTTTTTCGCTTTATACTTTCGTCATTTTCCGTCTAAAAGGGCTAGAACGTGGTGACTAATTAGGAACTGAGACAGAAATGTATTTATTGCAGAGATCGGTGTGAACTTACGGCCTAACTCGATGGTGAAGTATGACTTCCTGGGCTCGTGGCGGTCAACCATCAATGAGAAGATCCGCGTGGGCTTCACCACCACCAATCCCAAGGGCTTCCTCTTAGGTTTCTACTCCAACATCTCCTCCGAGTATCTTACGCTGATGGTCTCCAATTCCGGTCAGTGTTTACTTACATACAAGGCGTTTAATAGGAATTACAAATTTAAAAAAAAATTATCACTTAAAAACTCTCCAAATTATTTTTTTGTTTTTAATGATAAGATTGTTTATTCCACCTAATACTATCTTTGGCTGCTTTTTAAATACGAAAAAAAAAACATATAATATTTGATTAAGTAAGTAAGTAGAAGCCCATTAACGTCCCACTGCTGGGCACAGGCCTCCTCACTCCGGGGAGCGAGGGTTTTTAGAGCATAGACCCACCACGCTGCTCCACTGCGGATTGGCAGGCATAGTACACAAGTGCACTCTCTATTCCTTCACTCTCATAGTCCGATGTGACGGGAATCCGACACGACCGGAGAGAGATCAGGCGCAGGACCGACGGCTTAACGTGCTCTCCGAGGCACGGGGGTGGATCACACCGCCAACTTCCCAACTTCGGGTAAATATTGAGAAAATCTTAATAGAAAACTCAATATTGATTTTGAATTGGCCCGACCCGGGACTCGAACCCAGGACCTCATGTCTGTAGTCGAACATGCTAACCACGAGACCAATGATGCAATATTTGATTACTTCATAATGATTTGAAGAAAGAAAATTTAATTTGTATATAAGCATAACTTTTTGTGTTATTGTAAATATGGTTGTATTAAAAAAACTAATGTGCCTCATTGTTATTTGAAATCGTGAGCTTTGTCAAAAAAAAATTGTGTTAATTAAATGTGACCAATAACTTCATAAAATTTGTTGTTCCCGCCAATATCCTCATAACATTTGTGGCCCGCACCAATATTCTCATAAAATTGACTCATCTTAGACTGTATTATCATTCACTATCAGCTGAGATTAAGTGCTTATTCTTTTATCAATAAAAAGTTGAATGTGAAAAATACATTATTATTATAATAAAAAGTAATGGGGTGTGCGTGTGTTACGGATACGGCAGTTCGTTGTACGCGAATACGTCTCGTAACGCGAGATCTGTCCATTGGTGCAATTTAATTTCTGATGAAGGTGATAAATATGTGGCTACAACACCAAACTGTATCCCCCGATTTTGTGATCAATCTTTTTTTGCTTGTTTATGGATGCGATTTTCAAGACGTATTCACGTCTAAAAGATAACGGGCCTTACTTTATTCACAGGGCGTCTGAGGGTGGTGTTCGACTTCGGGTTTGAGCGACAGGAGATAGTGTTTGAGGGCAAACATTTCGCCCTTGGACAGTACCACGACGTAAGGCTTTCACGGAAGGACAGTGGCGCCACAATGGTATTGCAGGTATGTTGTTATGCCCGTTTTGAGTACCTTATAGTCTACGGTTTAATATCTGGCAGAGTATGTTTTGGAAATTCTAATTTCTAATTCGTCTAGGTTGAAGACTGTCGTAAGCTTTATACCCTTAATTTGACGGGAGTTTTTTGTAGCAAAAAAAAAAAACTGACAAACACATGATATCGGCGTTGACGCCATTTTTGACGAAAACTGACATGAGTCTCATGCCAATCACGTATTTTACAATATAAAATCTCACGTATTTTTCTGTCAACTAGTTCAGTATATTTTTTTTTTAATTAGTTGTTCATCACACTGGACACTCATATACGGTTTAAACTTCAGCATTAGTGCTTTATTGACAATGTATTACGTTTTTTCAAACGGTTTCTGGGTTTCTTTGCATAAGTATGTTACTTTGACTAATTATTATAGAGGTTATGATTTCAATTATTAGTATACGAAGACCACTAATTTATCAAACTTTCCCCTAAAATCATTACGCGTGTGTATGATATAATCGTATTATTGTATCGAAATTAGTGTATCGTAATTTCTATATATAATTAGTCGCCATAGCCGAATTTCAGCCTTAGGTACATTACAATACAATACAAAATACTTTATTCCGTATATTGTTATTTAAAATTGCATTGTCTGCAAAATATACACTCTTTAAATATAATTATTATTAAGCAAAGGCGACCTTATCCCTAAAAGTCTCACACAGGCTAGCTATTGTGTGAAAATGCTCAATCATAGGAATAGGAGTCTGACTTTTCCTGTTACATTATAGGAACCTTGTAGATATAGTAAAATAAAACAAAGATGATTACATATTAGTACGATTGGTAAGTTATAATTATTTTAGTTTATGTTAATGTGTTCGTGCTTGCATTTGTGTGTGTGTGTGTGTGTGTGTGTGTGTGCGTGTGCGTGTGCGTGTGCGTGTATACGTTATAAATTCAAATAAATAGTTATAGTTATAAGAATTAAGTCTAATGTATCAGTATGGTAGGAACCATTACCCTGAGCACCTACCTATATAATATAGATTTTCAGTCCCTGAATGCAGTCCTTGTTCCTCAGGTGGATAACTATGAGACTCAAGAGTACCATTTCAACGTGCGCGAGTCTGCGGACGCTCAGTTCAACAACATCCAGTACATGTACGTGGGACGCAACGAGACCATGAACGAAGGTTTTGCTGGTTGCGTCAGTCGAGTGGAGTTTGATGACATTTACCCCTTGAAGCTACTGTTCCAACAGGATCCCCCACCCAATGTCCGGACCATTGGAGGTGAGGAATTTTAGTACACCCATTGTAATAGGATTTTGAAAAATAAAACTGTTGGGTGTGATTGCCTAAAGTCGAGAGGAAGACCAACACCTTGTCAGAGCAGCCGTTGCGAATTCGATTCATAGAGGCATATAAGATTAACAAAGGTTATTTTAAGGGCGAATATATTGACCGATATAAAATGTTGCGTTTACCAACAATATTTCAAAACTATTTGTCGTTTGCGATGTAATGCTGTGAATATTTGATGCCACTGTTGCGCCATTAGATGGCGCGGACAAAAATAAAACTAAATAAAAAATTGATAAAATTCTCGAATCTATCGGTCGCCATGTTAGTGACGTGATAATGCCACTATGAATTTGCGAATATGTTTAAAAACAAATTCGATTTATTTCGCTAATAAAATCCATCTGTGTACTGCAGTGAATTTTTAACACTGTGACGTCATACGCTTTCGGGTTAGTTCGGGTACTATCGGCGTGCGTCCGGAACTCTGTTCAGAAATCAATTTTCAATACAATATGACTATGATTATAGCGGGAAAAAATATAATGAAAATAGTTTATTAAAGTTATATATGATCTTTTCATCTTGATAATTTCGTTTAGAATTTTATAAATGAAATAGTTTTTACTTGATACATATCATGATGACATCATTAACGTGGCAGCCAATCGTAGTGAGTTTGTAGTCAATTTTTTAAAAATTCGATGGAATTTTGTTTGCTTAAAATTATTTAAAATATTTATCCCATAAACTATCAATATTATTTAAAATATTAAAAAAAACTTTTTTTTTTTTCTTATTCAAATGGCTAGTTGGTGTTTGGTTAAGTTTATGCTATATATATCTTATTATATTTCCAGGTGTGCTGCACGAGGACTTCTGCGGAGTAGAGCCAGTGACCCACCCCCCGGAGCCCGTGGAGACTCGGCCGCCGCCCCCAGCTGACCTGGGGGATAACCTGGACTTCCATCGCACTGACGAAGCCATACTTGGCAGTCAGTATACAGTCTTTAGCTAGAGTAGTAGGAAGTTTTAATAGGAGAACGGCTTATAGGAAGAAGCCCCGGTTTCAGTTCCCAGTATGAGAATTTATTAAATTTTATTGTCCATTTTGGTTTGGTGGGCGGTATTGAGAAGTTTCTAGAAATTTATGTATATACTAATATTTTGGAGAAGTAATAGTGTCTTCAATCAGATTTTAAATGTATTTATATATATTTGGTTATAAAATACATGCATGCACACTCTCTCTTTCTCTCTCTCAAACTCACAGATAGATATACGTATATTCCAACAACATTGGACACTACGCGGGAAGTATCGCGTTAGCATTATGAGATCCCCAGACCTAAGAACGGGTGTTAAATTAATAAGAGTAAAAAGTTTCAATTCCGCATGTTTTACGTATACTACAAAAGCGTATCTGTATCGTATCATTGTTAATGGATATTGTTAATGTATGTGTGACGATTTTATTATTGTACGAACTCACAATAGGTGTCCCCATATTTCCACGGAATCGGAAACTACGCGGGTGCACAACGTAACCGCTAGTGTACGATATGGTTTGACTTTCCAGCTGTGCTGGCGTTCATCTTCCTGCTGCTTATTGTGGTGGCCATCGTGCTGGTGCGCGCCCTCTCGCGGCACAAGGGCGAGTACCTCACACAGGTACTGATTTTTTGATTTCATTAAAAAACACATCGCATCGTCAACGTGCAAACGTCTTATCGGGCTGTAACATGTTATTTATTTACAAGCAGCTCTCTTTTTATAAAAAAATTGCAAAAAGCGCGAATATTTGTCATAAAATAAAGTTTTCAACACTGACTTATGAAGTTTATTTGTATCTAACCGGAACTGGTGATTGCGAGGAGTTAGGACATCATGATATAGTAGTTGTTGAATATGATATGGTATACATAGGACCTTGTTTTCATACGTTTCGAGAAAACTACTACTCATGTCCTGTCATGAAAAAGTATAGTTTCATGATCCTAGGGATAGTTCTCCTTACCTCGATCCGGCTCGAAGGACCATCCTTGTAATAGAATGATACTTTATAATATGTTAAGGCTTAATGGTTTTCTCACGAAAGTTATTTTGCAGTAAAAGTCTTGTGGTTTTATTATAGGAGGAACGGGGCGCTGATGGAGCCCCCGACCCTGATGCAGCGGCATTGGCTGCGGCCACTGGGCCCAGGGTTACGAAGAGAAGGGAGTTCTTCATTTAACATCACCACCAACAGCACCCATCACCAATTCTTCACCATTACACCTCACCAAAGCCTATTTACACTTGCTTTCGTCAACACCAGGACATTGACATTTTCATAACAAAGACTTTACGATGTACCCACATTTAATTAATCTTTTTTTATCAAAACTCTTTATAAACATTATAAACATTTATTTCTTTATTTAAGATACAATTATATATAATTACCGAGTAACACAACAAAACGTCGACAGAAAAAATTTACGACGTACCGACATTTGTCTACTTATTTTTTTTAATGAAATTTTCAGATTTTATTAATATTAAAATGAAATTAAATATAATAATCAAGTCATCGTCTGAAAATAACTTATATTTAAACTTTCGTAAAAAATAACTACGATGTACCCACATGCGATTATTATTTTTTAATGAAGTTAATTAATTTACTTTAAGCCTTTATTTTTTTTTAATTAAAATATAGTAAAAAAATAAAATTAACATTCAAAAAATTAAATAATCAACAAATTATCGTACAAATCAAAAACAAAATAGTCATAAGATTAAATAGGACGTTTTGATATTTAAAATTGTGGTAACACTATTCGTAATTTTTTTTAATAATATATAAAATGAATTTATTCAACTTAATTAAAAGATAATAATAAAAAAACGCGACTAATTATATTAGACGATTATTTTTCGTTGATATTTTTTTTGTAAAGAAATATATAAAAAAAGCCAAGCTCGATATTGCCATTGGGAAAAATTTTATGTATTAATTTTATATATGAGAAGAATCCACAATAAATTCACTCGGATTTCCTTTTTTCATAATAGACTAAAATCAATTTTTATATATAAATATTTATATTATACATTTGCTGTATGTTGAAAACGTTATTAAGCGTGCCTTTATGAAATTTTGAGTAAGTTTAAAATGCTTATTGGCGAATATATCATGCCTAAATCGTTAAAGCAACTTATTTAAAAAAAAACGTACATTTTGGGTTAGGTCACTTTAGCTTTACTTCGCTTGGTGACGTTTAACAAATATTACGCACGCTCCAATATTCTCTCCCGTGAGGTGCCATTTGGCTACTTTTATATCTTCTATGCGAATCTCAATCTCCATCACATTTAGAGATAATACAAACATCGCATTTTTAGTAATGAAACGACATAAATCAAAATAACATAGTCCTCGGTACTAACATTTGAAATTTAAAATGTTTTTGGTAAAGAGTAATAAGTCGAAATATAAAACTTATTAATGATACTTAATGCTTAAATGTTTTTGATAAAGCGACATAAATCAAAATAACAACGTCCTAGAAATTGACGTTTGAAGTTTATAATGTTTTTGTTAAAGGGACAGAAGTGGAAATATAAAACAATGCTTAAATAGGCATATTTCAAAATATATTGCTTGTCAGTAATGTCACTTAAAGTTGAAAATATTTTAAATAAAGAGTCGTAAGTCAAAATAACCAAAGTTTCGTTACTGGCTTTTTTAAATTTTATTGAAAAAAAGACAAGTCGCAATACGCAACTTGTCAGTAAGGACTCTTAAAGTTTTACATGTCCTTCATAAATGCTACTGAAATATGAAATGTTTTTAATAAAAAGACATAAGTCGAAATAACCAACTTTTCGGTAAAGAGAAATTTAAATTTTTTCTTGTCAAAGAGACATAATTCAAAATACTACAACAGTTGATAATAACGTATATTTTTCGAATGGATTTGTTAAAATTTAAATTCGTTTGTTATTAAATTAAACATCTGAATATGATCAGTTATGTCGTTTTAGATGTAAAATTCAATTCAAAATAATATTTACTTAGATTTTCACGATATATTTAAAAAATATGCACAGTGTTTTAATAATAAAAGCAATATTAATCCGTAAAATGCATTGTTTTATATCTAAATGTGTCACTTTATTATTGAACGTGCGATAAATAGAGTTAAAGATTTGTTAAAAATTCATCGATTCCGTCATACAGTTGTCCCATTACAATAGATATATAATTAAATAATGCAATTTTGTGCCACTCTTGTAATTGTAAGATGTCAATCCGTCTGTTAGCAAACAACATTTAAAAGTGCGTGCGTACAAAGTACACATCAGAAGTGAAACTTCTTTTGCAAAGTAATTTTTAGGTTTTGTTTTGCCTTTTTTCCATTAAATATTAATGGAAAAAGGACATAACTATCATTGAAATATTAAATTTGTCACTTGTAATATTTTAATAACAATTAAATTCTTAACATATCTTCCTTTTTCTCTCCCCCTAAGTCGCGGAAGTCTGAATTTTTACATTTCTATAAATTGCCATAGAAGTTTCACTGACTTTGCTGACATGTATTATTTGTACGCACGCACTTTTGATTTTTAATTGAATAATATCGACGCGAAAGTAATTAGTTGTCTGGTCCTAAACCATCATTGATGAGTTTTAATATATAGATAGACACGACCTATGGAATATATATATGTCGGAGAATAAGAGAGAACCGAGAACGGAGAACGGAGAAGCATAAAACACAGGGGCGTAGGGTTCTCCGCCGACATCGTTATTAATTGGATCCATTATTTTATTTCTTATTCTGTGGGCGTTCGTGGGTAATGTTGGTGCAATCAAACACTTTATTAATTAACTCGAGTTATAACTCATTGACACTAATAGTTAGGAACGCGACAGTTTCAATAGTCGACCACTCCGGCCGACCGCCGCTCGAGAACTGCCGACTGGGGGCAGAGTTAATAAGTGGCCGGACTGCCACTTATTGACTCTGCCCCCAGGCCGATACAAAGATGGCGCCAGCGTTCCACAGACTATTACACACGAACCAGTGATCCACAGACTCTTGCACTCCGACATATAGATTTATATGTTTTGGAATTAACTTAATGAATATTACTTCTGACCTTTAGTGACTGCCTAATCTATCGCAGAATAATAAAACACCACAAAATAGTATTATAAATACGATGTTGTTTGCTAACACACGATATAGTTGTAAGAATTTTAACGCACTAATAAAGCACATTGGGCAGATTGATTGTTTGAGAACTTATAGTGCATTAAACAGATGTGTTTGTTGCACTTAATAATATGATTCGATGATTATTAATCAGCGAAATAACTTGGAGAAGGATCCTACTCCTAGGGGATATTCTAGGGGGAGAAAGGGGGAAGGTAAACTTATGACTTTAGGTAATTAAATTTTGATTAAAAAAAGGGTGTACTACACGCGTTAGAAGTTATACTTCTTTGTTGTAACAAGATTAAAATCTTTTCAATCAGTTAAAATAAATCATCAGTCTTTATCATTGGATAGCACAACTGTTACCGCGATTATTTAATGTCTTATTGAAATAAACGGTCGATTGTATAAATAATGCTAAATAATATTTTAGCAACAGTTAGTATTTTTGAAATTTTAACCATAAATCCACACCGTAGTTTGTCTTGCTCGTCAATTCAAATCCATCCATCATTCGTTCACTCGATGCAAGGCAAAGGCCAAAGATTCCAAAATAATAAACGAAAACTAACTTTCATTGGATATAAATAGCTTACAATCTGTTCCCTATAATTGAGTATGAAAGTTATAATTTTGACAAGAATGTCACGTTGATATTTTCCAAAAGAAGTATAACTTCAAAAAATCAATTGTGATCTTTTAATACTGTCGATGTTTTTGTGTTGGACAAATTTTAGAAAAAGCTTTTTTGATTGGGAAGTAAACATGCTAGACCCCCCACTTTCCCTTTCAATACCCCCCACTGTACATCTTTTAAAATATTTCTTCCAAACGGCATAACGCTCTTGTTAATCTTTATTTTAATGTACCCACTAAAAATCTGTACTTATATTGTCCCGTTAATGTACTCTATATATAATCTTTTAATGGCAACTCTGAGTATTTAAGATATACTGTTTATTTATAGGAATTAGTTTTTAAGTCGATATATTTAGTGTCAATTTACAAATCAGATTTAATATAGTGCCCTCTCTTTCATTTACTTATTAGAGTGAAAGGGACAGCATAATGTCCATTCCAAGTGAGATATTAAGAAAAATTTAATTAGAGGCAAAGCATCAAGTATATTGTCGTTAATAAAACGACTATTCATATATATGTCGGAGAATAAGAGAGAAGAGGAGGGTAAAGCGTAGGTTTCTCCGCCGACATCATCGTTAGTGGTATCCATAATTCAATTTCCATACTGTGGGCGTTGGTGGGTAAAGTTGGTGCAATCAAACACTTTATTAATAAACTCAGATTATAATGTTCAATCACTTAATGTTTCTGATATCAATTTACACAAACACATTAACAATAATAGCCAGGAACGCGACACTTACAACAGTCGACCGTTCTGGCGGACCAGATAGCGCCAGCGTTCCACAGACTATTGCACTGCGACACATACTTATATATATACAAGGTGGTAAATTAAGACATCCGTAAAAAATTCTTGGCATGAGCTGAACGATATGCCAGCATCATCAGCAACCTTTCTGATAGTGATTCGACGATTGTCCAAAATCATTTTCTTCAATGCTTTAATGTTTTCATCGGTTGTTAACGTGCTCGGGCGACCAGGACGAGCATCGTCATTGACATCTTCTCGGCCTTCCTTAAACTGGTTATACCACAATTGAACTTGTGTTCTGCTCATAGTAGACTCGCCAAACGCCACAGTCAACATATCATATGTCCTTGCGCATTTATTTCCTTTTTTACACAAAACTTAATACAATTTCTTTCGAATAGTAAAAAATCGAAGAGCACAGCAAAACAAGACTAACCTTTTTATCTGTCAAAAACAAACTGACAATCCAAAATGGCTGATATTACCAACATACATAAAAGACATGTGTACCAACATAACAGACAAAAAAATGCGAAAATCGAACGTACGTAACGCACAAAATTTGAAAATAACGGTAATTTTTTTATTAGACCTGTTATATATATCACTGACTCGTTCATACAGTTTCAATTGACTTGAAATATTTGCATAGTCGCAACGTAGACGCTCACTATTAATAGGTTTCCCTATATTCCCATAGCATTGGGATATATAAGTTAGTAAAACATTGAACGACCCTTGCCATGGTAACCGTTATAAAATGTGTTTTAACCGACTCCAAAAAAGGAGGTTATCAAATCGACTGCAGCTTTTTAAATCGCGAAACAAGGACTCACTAAGATCGGTTTTCTCCATATATCCACGGGATAGAAAACTATGTGGGTAAAAATTACAAATAGATTGAACTATTGATGTGTTTTTATATTTTATTCTGTTTAAATCTGGTTTGTGAATTGCATTGTAGTGTTCAATCCGAATCTCCTTATTTTGTCTAATTTATTATATTTTACTTTTACCGACAAAGAAGAAGGTTTTAGAGCTTTTTTTTTATTTTTTCCGTCCAAAAAATGTTCAAAAGTCTTTCGGTTTATCAACAATGTATGATTTGTGTTTATATTAGAATTTAGTTACTATGATTATGAAATAGCTTTTTTATATTTACGATCCTGTGACAAATGCTTTTATATTACAAAGTATTTCTTTTAGAAAAATCGAGGATAGATTAATAAATGATTTATTCAGCGAAATTTAATACATAATAATAAAAATGGAGATTAACGTGTATATACTTAATTTTGAAGTGGTGATATTGTGTGTAAAAGCGTTATATTTAAATGTTTGTCACAAAATGTGGGTAGTCACATAAAAATTGTCTTCCAGGAAACTTAAAATTTTTGTTATCCAAATATGATTAACAGTGCATTATTAAATAGGTTATTTCCGATGATAATGAATGTATCGATCGGATCGAGAAACTATTTCTGAATCAAGGAGTTACATTCACCTCTTCATATCGGTGTCTGAAATTTCTATAAGCTCATCATGTTGCTAAATATCTGATTTAACCAGACTAGTTTCAAACCCATTCGGGGCCCTGAGCCATACGCTTTGTAAACTAGTCGGGTTAAATTTTATATTTCGTGACTATAACTTGCTAAAATTAATTTCACCTTCAAATTGTAATAACGGTGTAACAAACAACTACTATTATAATCTATGACCTCTTGAGAACTATCTGGAAATTGTTTTTTAATAAAACATTTAATGTTTCGCGAGAGGGTAGTCTGTTTTTATTTTGTCACAGGATCTGGTCTCTATTGAAAACCGAACCTTATCCTTTAGTAAATAAGGTTCAAGTATAATATGACTAGGCAGTTATCGTATTGGTAGGTTACGTGCCTTAAACCGCGCCGGCACAATCACATAGCGTGTTGAGAGTAGAATTTTTATTTTATTACTACTGAAATGAAGAATCACGAATAAATTTTCCATATAATGACTTTGGTGTTTTATTTGATTTAAATCTCCTTGTTTTAAACCCAGTTGCATGGGTCGTGGTCACGACGTTACTGCTGTGGGCGGTTGTGTCAAGCTGTCAAGGGCAGAATCTGTTTACCCTACATCTGATCCTTTTTTTTTCACGGCACTCACATTTGTCGGCATACTACACACAACGTCACGTTTTAATTATGAAAAATTGCGTCGTTTGTTCATTTGACCTTGACAGCTTGACATAACCGCCCACAGCAGTAACGTCGGCAAAATTAAAAAACGCCATCGTGGTATGTACCCGTTCAAATAGTCAAATCTCCTTTATTCCACGTCTTACACCCATTTACCTATTATCCAGTGCAGATGTACTTAATATCATAACTATTTGGTACGTAACCTATATAGAAACGAAATACCACTCATTGAATGCGAAATCTCTGACATTATTGATCCGATTAGTTTGAAATTCGAATTTTATTGGCCCTGTCGCAATGTAAATGCTCATAAAGAACGGATCTTTCCATATTTTCACAGGATTGGGATACGACGATCACTTACTAAGGGTTTTCTAAAATTTAACCGAAATGACTAGAAATTCTACAAATATTCCTTACGCGATGTAAATGCTCACTAAAAACTGGTTTTCAATGAAATCAGGAATTTTGCGGATCAAACAATCACAGCAAAGTGAGGAAAGAGTGTATATTTGGGTGTGTCCTTTGTATTTGTATGAGATGTGATGTGAGTGTTGGTTGTTTGTTAATGAGTGTTGTTCGTTTATGTTGGGATATGGTCACCGGAGAAAGTAAAAGACGTGTGTTCAACTTGAAGTACTGATTTAATATATGGTATTTATTCGGTCTTACAAATACGAAGACATACGAAGATAAAACCGAGTAAATGATGACGTTGTAATGTTGGCAGGCTTGGATTTGTGTATTACCAACAGTTTATATACGAGTGTTGTTTGTTTATGTACGAGTGTTGTTTGCTTGTGCAGGAATGCTTTTTGTTTGTGTATAAGCGTTGTTTATGTTGATTTTAATGAAATTACATTCAAGACTTTATTTTTAGCAATTATTTACACTATTTTTGGACATAGAAAAGATGGCTATATTAATGAAGTGCTTATTATTTAAAAGACTATAGTTTAATTTATTTATTTGTAACTTATGAACTAGCAACATAGTTACATGTTAGAACTACAACTAAAACTATGCTAAGGGTTATTAAATTACACATAATTATACTTATAGCTAGTTACTTCATACACCTAAAAACTCAAGTACTACACACTATAAATTTGGATAACTTGAATACTAATACTAAAATAACAGCGACAATACAAAACTGCAAAGCAAAAAAAAAAAAAATTTAATAAAAAACTAACCAAAACAAATTGAAATTTTATTTAAAGGAAGTTAGTGCAGATGACACTTCCTTTCTGAAGTGGGATTCATTATATGACCTTGTCAATCTCGGTATGATCGAACAGTGGCCAAGATCGATAGACCTTTTTAAAGACTCAAATAGCCACTTCCGGAACCGAGTTACGAAATTGTTGAGGGATGCGAGGGTTTCTGACTATAAGCATAAATAGCCATTTATTTTTCAATTCTAACTTTTTTTTTTAATTTTTATATTTTTTCAATTTTTTTCAAATTTAATTTTTTTTTAAACTTCTTAAATTTTTATATAATCTGTAATAGTATATAATTTTATTGTATTTTTAGACTAATTTAATATTAACTCATGTTGTGGCTACCTTAAAAAGTTGCACACTTCCACAATTTATAGATGTAAGTTTTTTTTTATATTTTAAGACATTAAGTGTAGTAACTACTGGTGGTCCTTAAATAAATAAATAAATAAATAAGATTGGTTCTATAGGACCTGCTCATAGGTCCTATAGAACCAATATTTCGCGAGGACCTCAGGGGAACTCTGAAGGATATTCTTCTCAATAAGTCCGCGTTGTCAATGATTCCCTTTAGAAGTTTGTATAAGAAAACCATATCATTTGTTTTTTGCGTCTATTCGATAAAGAGCTTAGCTTAAGTCGTTTAATTGGTTTGATTTATGGGGATCTTTTATACAAACCATAGGAAAATAGATACGTGAACGGTCTTTGTATGTAAGGGTTCCAAATTACTGAATGGAACATTTGAATAAAATATAAGCACGAATAAAAGGAACGTTTTATATAATAGAGCACAAGTGTAAATAGGATTTTGGCAGTTGTTTGGAAGAAGTCCACGTCAGCATAAGTTCAGTGATTCTTTGATCGTTTCGTGGTGGAGTGTAACACGTCGTGTATCGGCGATTGGGGGCCGTTTAAACAATCGCTCGCTAAGCACCTGAGCCACTTAACCCGTTTGCAAAGCGCTGACTGCTTACAGCCTCTTTTACGTGGGAAAGTGATGCCTAGGGATGAGACAGGCTATCGAGTATTTACATTTTTATCATGAAATACCAATATGTAACATTCTTTGTAGGTTTATGTAATAGGAGTTTAGGACAAAATGGTTAGCATCTTCGGCCATAGACATGAGGACAAAAAATGGATATTGAGTTTTCTATTAAGATTTTCTCAATATTTTCCCGAAATTGAGAAATTACTCAAGCGCCATGCCTCGTAGAGCACGTTAAGCCGTCGGTCCTGCGCCTGGTCTTTCTCCGCGAGTGTTGTATTTCTGTCATATCGGACTATGAGAGTGAAGGAATAGAGAGTAGGTAAGTAGCAGCCCATTAACGTCCTACTGCTGGGCACAGGCCTCCTCATTCCGAGGAGCGAGGGTTTTTAGAGCATAGACTCCCCACGTTGCTCCACTGCGGATTGGCAGGCATATTACACAAGTGCACTCTATTCCTTCTCCGAGGCACGGGGGTGGATCACACCGCTAACTTCCCATCTTCGGGCAAATATAATTTTAAATTGGCCCGAGCTAGGACTCGAACCCAAATTCACATGTCTGTATTCGAACATGCTAACCACTAGACCAATGAGGCAGTTCAACTGATGCACGTCCACTGTTGGACGTAGGTCTTACGTAATGATGTCCCCAAGGTCCGATCGTGCGCCAAGTGGTTCCAGCGGCTACCAGCGACCCCCAACATCCATCGGTCCTTCGGACTACGTGCCCCGCCCATTGGCACTTCAGGTTCGCAATTCGTAGGACTTTGGTTCTACTACGGATCCAAAATTCTTTATTCAAGTAGGCTTTTACAGCACTTTTGATTCTTCAAACGTTGTTTTCATATCACTTCAATGTATAACTGATGGTAATAAAGAACGACTTACAATCTAAAGTTACAAGGGTTCCTTCGCGCCGTGTCCTGAGTAGAGCCCACAATAAACTCATTTGGGCGTCACTCTTTTATCATTACAATGTTATTATAATTTAATCTATTAAAATTCTCATTTGCTCTCACGCTTTTTATCGCCCATGTAATCCTTCAAATTATAGTACGATTCTTCATTTACCTGTCCTTTAATAAAATAAGAAGGTTAAATAATCGATATGTAGCCTTTAGTGAAACACTAGCCGATATCGAGTGCAAGTGGTCGTTGTGTTTCGATACACGGCCATCGAGCACGCGCGAGCTCTCGCTACCTTCGCAGGCTTACTGGGTCACTGGGCTATTCCTCTTGGCCCCTTAAACTTTTTGTCAATTCAAACTGACATTTTACATTACTAAAACTTTACTAATTTTATATAAAAACCACTTGAATGAATGCACTTGGAAAGATTGGTATTTTTTTCTGTAACTGGGCAACCTGTGTCACAATAAGCCAATAATATGTCAGTGGAGATGACGTTGCCTCAGCAGAAATAGCCGCAATGTGCTATTACATACATAGCCTTACGCCTCATTCCCTTTGGGGTAGGCAGAGACAACATCCTTCCACTTGCCACGATCCTTGCATATCTCCTTCGCTTCTTTCATTCTCATTAAACCTTTCATACAGGTTCGTCGGTTTAGAGTACTCTTGGCCTGGACGTTATTTAAAACGTCCTGGATTTGGTCCAGGAACGTTCGCCTTGGTCTTCCTCTTCAAACTTTCCCATTCACTCTTGACTCATTCTCTCGACGTGCCCAAACCATCTAAGCATACCTTTCTCAATTTTAGTCACTACGTCTTCTTTTATACCACAACGTTCTCTTATCACACTATTTCTTAATCTGTCACTCAGTTTTAATCCACTCATACTTCTCAATGCTCTCATCTCTACCGCATTCATTTTACTCATATGATTCTTCTGCCATACCATACCTGGTCCTTAGAGATACCACCTGGCTATTTATAAAGGCGTGAAGAGCACCATTTACCATATTCCCTGCATTCACTCTTCTTTCAATATCACTTTCACGGGTTCCATCTTTTGTAAATGTAGATCCCAAGTATACAAATTCTTTCACCTCTTCCACTTGTTCCCCATCTATCGAAATATTGCCATTCATCTTGTTCAAAAAGCATAACTTTCGGTTTGTTTACATTCACTTTCATTCCTCTCCCTTTCAAAGCTTCATTCATAATATTTAGCATCTCCTGTAGCTTATTAGCGGATGACGCAAGTATTACTTGAATTCGCTAATTGAATGTGCTATTCTCATAAATTATGGCCGAATCTTGCGGACAGCGTTAGTACAGCTCCAGTTAATTGACATGCCTTGATATTCTCTTCTGATTTGGTGATTACTTCTTTGACAGCATCCATTTTTAAATCCTCATATATGTATTTGTTACTTACATAGTGGAGTATGTCTAGCATAGCTCTATGTCTCTAGCAATGTTTTGCTCCAAAATCTTTGGAGAATCTCTATGTTGCTATTGCTAGCAGTACCCCACAGTTCAATATCATAGGTCCATATTGGTTTAAGAATGTTCTTGTAAATAAGTATCTTATTTTCGCGGGATAGGAGGTATGACAATTAAGTAATGAGACTGATTCCATAAAAACCGTATATTTGAAAAATATTCTAAAACTCTGCCATCCCCTTCAAAGTAGTCCCCTTGGGCAGCTATACAGCGATTCCACCGCGTTTTCCATGCTTGGTAACATTTCTGGAACTCTTCGACTGGGATGTCCGCGAGTACCCTCGTCAAGGCCACCTGGATGTCCGTAATTGACTCAAAATGGGTTCCTTTGACCACCGATTTTGTTTTTTTAGGGGACAGAAAAAAGTCACAGGGTGACATGTCAGGTGAATAAAGCGGCTGTTGCAACACGGCGATCCCTTTAGAGGCCAAATACTGGGACACGCTGTGGGCGGTGTGGCACGGCGCGTTATCGTGATGAAGGATCCAGTTACGAGCGATGACTGGGCGCACCCTCTTGACTCGTTTTCGTAATCTTTCGAGCACTTGGCAATAGTAGACTTGATTCACAGTTTTCCCCATTCATTCGCGTCAGTCCGCACCTCGACTGGTCTCCCACTCCGCGCCTCGTCTTCCACACTTTCACGCCCCTCCTTAAACTCTTTGTGCCATCGAAACACCTGGGCACGACTAAGAGCACTATAACCATACACTTTTACAATTTCAGCGAACGTTTTCGAAGCTGTTTCGCCAAATCTGGCGCAAAATTTTATCGCGACGCGTTGCTCTTGATTTCGTTTTTCCATTTTCGTGACGAGCACTACAAACACACGTCTACTCAACTTGACGCAGAGGTCACAGGTTTACCACAAGCGCGGCAATAAAATCAGTCTCATTACCTAATTGTCTTACCTCGAAGGCTTGATTTACGACCCAGCAACCAATACATAGATCTGAATATCGTATCCAGCTGTTTCCGTTTAGCCCAGATATATTTTCATGTATGTACGTTTGTAATGTTTTCACACAAAAACTATTGGACTGACTTCAAAAACTTTTACACTATTAGAAAGCTGTATTTTCACTGAGCGATATATTACTTTCTCAAAAAAAAAAAAATGGGGATATCTAACAAAAATGCATTAATGTAACCCAATGTGTGAAAGATAAATCTGTTATCGCGTCCGCTGCGAAAACTATTGTAGATAGAACAAAAAAATGTTCTACAATATTATAGAACGTATAAATATCTATAAAAAAGTCCAGAACATTATATGTATAACTACTGTAGTTATGCCACTATAACTACTTGTTTACATATTAAAGGTTAATAAAAGTGCCGACAATAATCAAACGATATTATTCACACCTTTGTATTTATTCTTATCGAATTAAATAATATTATTAGAGGACGTTTCAATATCTGTAAAATACTTTTTGTATTGTTAAAATCGGACATTCTATTCAAAAGAAGACGAACTTATTTGATCGATGTCACGAGATCGGTATCTACGCGGTACTTATAAAGCTGCAGAGTTTGTTTTCTTGAACGCGATAATCTCAAGAAGTACTGGTCCGATTTAAAAAATTCTTTTAGTTTTAGATAGCTTAGTTATCGAGGAAGGCTATAAGCTATATATTATTATGCTAAACCAATAGGAGCGGCACAACAATGAAGAAAGTTTCAAAATCGGGATATTAGTCCTTCTGAGAGCTTCCGTTGCGTGTTGTGTTTAAATGGTTAAAGTTTCGTAAATGTCATGTATGACATAATTGTTCTCCATTAAAATGCCCAAAAAAAAGTATACGACAACATATGTTTATCTTTTAAGTTAAGCTCACTATAACGTCTTTTATGCTAACCAAATTTGCTTACCCACTTACGAGGTGTAGGCGGAGTTTTTGATACGTAATTTTGAATAAAGTCAACGAATTACCTAGAAAGCAAGTAGTAAAACTTACTCCATTAATAATTATGATTATATAAAACTATATTATTTCTGTATTTACAGCGACAAGAACCATTTTATAACTATTTCTGTATAAACAAAAGAAACCATTGATTCGATTTCGTATATAACGATTTCTCTATTACATCATTCCCAAAACAAAACTTATTAAAGGATTTATTTCTCTTTTATATTCTACACGAAATATAAACTTTACTTATAATCTTCATAAAAAAATAAGGCCTTTGTGCGGCAATGTGTCGTATCTCGATTTATCAATATATTTAGAATGTAGAATGGTGTAAAATAATAAGTTTAAGATTATTTAGTATAAAGAAATAAGAAACAATGTCAGATATAACTCTTCAGGGGACTAAAAATAGAACCCTAAATTGTGACTGTTAATGTAGCCAATCCAAGATATTTGCTGAGATATAAAGTATCCTATATTTCAATCAAGTTTATTAACTATATAAATATAAAACTTCACTAAAATCTGTTCAGCCGTTTTTACGTTATTGAGAATTAAAGATCCTGTCACATATATAAACGGATTATGTCAGCCCCTTCGTAAGCTCACTCTTGCGAAGACTTGCCGGTTCAGGATAAATGAAAATGCCACCAGATTCTTCACTCCAACGCTCCGCCGCCGACTTGTCACCAATTTACTAACTGTTGTTTGCAGGAAACCCGGAAACAGGAACAGGAACAGGAATATGGTTCGCCGAAAGTGGCTATCTAATGTATGTTTTTTACGACTGACAAACGTGCACTATTGTGACAAGCAAGCGACGGGGGTTATCGATTTATTGGATAAAATCTGATTCCTATGATTGGCGTTTTATTTATTACCAATCACAGGGACTACATTAATTACAAAAATAATTCTATTTTAAGAGATGACAAATATGTGTATACGCTATAGCTACAAACATTATATACATACTTATAAATATCGGACTCTAAGTTAAAACAAATACTATACAAACGAACGATGTTTAACAATATCATTTAACAATATTAGTTAAATTAAAGGGAAAAGTAGATTTACAAATTAAAAGGGAAAAAAGTCGCGAACAGATTACTTCTAGTAAAGATATGCAGATAGTCGTTATTAAACAATATACTCGTCTTTTATTAAAGGTGTTATTATTATAAAGCTGTAATCCAACTTGATTAACACGTATTGAAATACAAATGATAGGTGGCCATTACGCCTTTCCCCTGTAATCAACAGCCATAATTCGAGGAGGGATTACAGGGTAGCGTTATACTCGTTATTGGCTACACCTACAGGCTTCTCCTGTAATTATTCACATCTCTACAACAGTCTGAAGGTGTTTTTATTATGATTATGTTTATAATGAGCCCAAATAAGGATAGTAAAAGCCCTATTACAAAAGCTATGTTGGCCTAATGGTGATCCTCCTCTAGTTTCCCTTGATTGTTCTTTTCGAGGCATCATTGTGCTTTTCAGCGAGTAGCCTACTCTGTAGTGAAACTTCATGGTGAGTTTATGCTCTAAAAACCCTGAGTCACATGAGAGCATAGGTTTGTGGGATGCTAATAAGCTGCTACAGACTGTATGGTCCTGGTCAGAGAGTTAAAGAGCAAGAGAGAGATAGAGAAAGAGAGAAACAGAGAGTGGGAGAAACAGACAGCACATCATCGTTGCATGCCATCCCTCCTCGAAGGTTAGCGCTGCCATGAGGACGCAAATAGGCTGCTACTTATTATATAGTTGTGGTTATCGAGAGAGAGAGAGACTGAGACAAAGAGAGAGAGAGAGAGAGACAGGGAGAGAAGGAATACATTATTGTACAACACAATAAATATACATACAGAGATAAAAAAAAAAACAGCCCCCCCGCCTCTCCTGAAGGTTAGCGCTTGACTCTAACTCACCTGATGCTAAGTGGTGATACAGTCTAAGATAAAAGCACGCTAACCTTGTAAGTGGCGATATAATTCTTATGGTTTCTACACAGTATCGTACAGGAACACAAATCTCTTTGTTTGGCGGTACGTTTTTGCTGGTAGGGTGGTAACTAGCCATAACCGAAGCCTCCCACTAGCCCAGACTCAGGGGAATTAGAAAATGCAATTTTCTATATTCGCCCTACTGGAAACAAACCCGAGACCTCTGATAGCAAAGCGAGTACTCGCACCACAGCGAGGCCGTCAAAATATAACATAACATTTATTCAACCTTTTATGTATATAATAAACTTTAATGGCCTCGCAATGGTATGTGTCTGGACCGCGAGGCTTCGGCCGTGGCTAGTTACCACCCTGCCAGCAAAGATGTGTCACCAAGCAAAACATTTGCATCCCAGTATGATGCTGTGTTAAAACCTTGGTAAGTTTGTCCTCTTTCTAGATTAGGACACTTCCATTTTAAACTGTGTCATCACTAGCCATCAGGTGAGGTTGCAGTCAACCGCCAAGCCTTATAAAACTTCCTAATGTTGAAAGCCTCTGCAAAGGAGAGAAGGTTTCTAGCTTGTTGTTGAATAAATACACCAATGAGTAGAGAATATAATTAAGACAGCTGAAGCGAGGCATGGATGTCGCCATAACGGCCTTGGCTGCTATATTTGACATCTTTTACTTTGCCGTATCCGGCTGTAATGCGACATTAGATACATGGACGATAAAACAAAGAGACGATGTCAAATAGGGTCACTGTCTCTTTATAATTCGATTTTTTCCTCTGTCTATATGTTTTCTGGGTAATCTCCAAAACGATTGGACTGATTTAGAAGAGACTTTCACTGGTAGATAGTTGATGATATAAGGAACAACTTGGGCTACTTTTTTTTTAGAAAAACATTAAAGTTTCATCAAAATAATCGCTGCCATTAGCCACCAGAATCAATACATAACTTTTATCAAGGATTTGTCAAACCACGTTGCTATTAAAGCTCTGTAATTTAGGAAAAATTGGCTGCTCATTACAGTTTTAACTCTTCGTAGGTTTTCATTAAAAAGGGTAACGGTGTCTGCTGAGGTTGTAAGCTGTCGGATTCCGTCGAAATTTGGCGAAAAGTTTCACAAAACGATACAATCCGCAGTTCACCGGCGACGCGAACTTTTCCGTAATGTACAACTTTGCAATCCGCTTTAACTGCTAAGCACTGGAAATTAGTTGGAAATTAAAATACGTCGCGTACCTGTCTGAGCCGATTACACCCACCAATGCTTCGGCGGCTTAAACTTCACGATGGCTGTCCTCGATCACTCACAAATACTGTGCAATAATCTATAACAATGCGTAAGTAATTCTGGTTTCACGTTGAACAAATCTGGATGAGACCACTACTAAAGAAACTTGAGATGGTTTGGGAAAAGCCTATGATATAACCGATATTGTATGACATACTCCTGGTTCCTAAGTATACTGCTATGAGAAGCACTCTTGTTGAGCTTATTGTGTTAAAAAATACACCAAAGAGCTAAATTTGCAGTGAGCCATGGACGTCGTTATATTAACCTTGGTTGCTCTGTTGTATGTCTCTGGAAGTCCTAAAGCCCTGATCGTAGAAGACTCTGAAGTCAGCTTTATTTGCCGTCGCCATTGCTCGAGCAACTCCGGGCAGAAAGAGTTGGCCACGCTGTTCCAGTGAGCGGGTAGATAATATTAATCAGGTCAGCTGGTGTTAGCCATGGACGTCGTCATGATAACCCTGGCTGCTCTGTTGTATGTCTCTGGAAGTACTAAATTCCTGATCGTAGAAGACACTGAAGTTAGCTTCATCTCCCATCGCCATGAAACGAGTAACTCCGGACAGACGGAAGTTGATCTCGCTTCTCCAGTGAGTGAGCAGAGAATATTAATTAGGCCAGCTAATGCGAGCCATGGTCGTCACTATATTAACCTTGGCTGCTCTGTTGTTTGTCTCTGGAAGCCCTAAAATCCTGATCGTAGAAGACACTGAAGTCAGCTTCATCTCCCGTCGCCATTGATCCAGCAACTCCGGATAGAGAGAAGTTGGCCTCGCTGTTCTGTTCCATTGAGTGGGTAGAAAATATTAATCAGGCCAGCTAATGCGAGCAATGGTCGTCACTATATTAACCTTGGCTGCTCTGTTAATATGTCTCTGGAAGTCCTAAATTCCTGATAGTGGAAGACACTGAAGTTAGCGTCATCTTCCGTCGCCATAGAACGAGCAACTCCGGACAGAGAGAGTTAGCCTCGCTGTTCCATTGAGCGGGTAGAAAATATTAATCAGGTCAGCTGATGTTAGCCATGGACGTCGTCATAATAACCTTGGCTGCTCTGTTGTATGTCTTTGGAAGTCCTAAAGTCCTGATCGTAGAAGACACTGAAGTTAGCTTTATTTCCCGTCGCCATGAAATGAGTAACTCCGGACAGAGAGAAGTTGGCCTCGCTGGATTTCCATTTTGTCCTTGTCTGCTTTGCTTGGCGCCTCTTGTCTCCTGGAAAACTTTGGACTGCCTCATAATCAATAAATAAAAAAAGCTGAATGATAATTGTAGGATGTTTCAACTTTTATAATTAAAAAAACGTCCCATTTACGCCTAGATCCCCGCCAAAGAGCGTCATTTGCGATCAGAAATTATTGGTTGTTAATGGCAAATGTCCAAAAAGTATTCTTTTAAATTTAATTGATTACTGAACGACAGGTAGGAATAATTTCTAAGGGAAATTGCTGTTATTACAAAATTCTTCTTCTTCCACAAAACATTTAAAACCAAAATTAGCCAAATTAGTCCAGCCGCTTTCAAGTTGCACAAAGTTTTCCTGTTCAAATCTGTTTTGTCGATGTTTAATAATCGCAAAGGCCTATTTGATGTTGAACATCTCCAATTTTCGTCACACATATGCCATTAGGGCCAAATGACTGACATTTCGTTATGGGTTTCTTAATCTATACATTCGAATCACTATTCGTAATATTGGAAACTAATTTAAGTGCTGACATATATGATGTATGTTTACAATGTACGTTTGGCAATATTAATAAAATTGATGTCTTTTTATCTATAATTGCGCCTGACTCCGGTCGTGTCGGATTGCAGACACATTGGACAATGAGAGTGAAGGAATAGGAGAGTACATTTGTGTACTGTATTCTAAAAACCCTCTCTCCTGTGAGTAAGGAGACCTGTGCCCAGCTTATAGGTTGTTAAAGGGCTGTTACTTACTTATCTATAACTAACTGTTCTTCATGGTGTTACTTGCGTAGTTTTTGATCGCTTTCCCCATATTCCTAAGATGAAGATACGACAATCCATTGTCGAGCGAATAATTAGCGAAAACCCAAATGTTTTTATGTTGTTCCTTATAATACCAGCTATCTGCCAGTGAAAGTCCCATCAAAATAGATTAGACCGTTTCAGAGTTAACATAAAACATACAGATTGATAAACATTACAGTAATAGATTATAATATCATATGCATTTAGTGAAAAGCTGCTAATTTGAAAATAGAAAAAGATACTCTATTTTTATTTATTCGTACAGATAACAAAAGAGAGAGGATAAATTTGGTTATCATAAAAATAACCTTTTTTAGTGGGTCAACCTTTAAAGAGTAGATAGTCGGAGTTAAGTAGTTTCCGGAACGCCGGCGCCATCTATCGGCGCTGGACAGAGTTGATGAGACACATGTCGGTGGCGTTTCTCTACAGTTTTCGAGTGACGGCCCGCCAGAGCGGTTGACTATTGAAACTGTCGCTTTCCTAATTATTACTGTTAATGTGTTTGTGTAAATTGATTTCGGGAACATTAAGTGTCTGGATATTATAATCTGAGGTAATTAATAAAATGTTTGATTGCACCATCATTACCCACCCACGCCCACAGTTTGGAAGTTGAAATATAGACCTCGCTAATGACGACGTGGGTGAGAAACCCTGTTCTTCTTCGATAGAAGATGAAGTGATAGCATATATCTGTCGGAGTATAAGATATTATACTCCGACAGATATATGCTATCACTGACTTTTTTTTAGAATCATTTAAGAGGAACAATTCCATCATATATGATTGTTGGGTAACTTTAGCCTTTTCGGCGTTTTAAAGTGGTTTTACAATATGTTTCATTGACGCTCCTCGCTTATAATCTTCATCGATAAAATAAGCTGCCCCACTCTAAAAGAAAAAAAAAAACGATGCATTAGTTCCTGAGATTAACGCATTCAAACACACCCGTCAGATTTTTAATATTAGCTTACATTAGTGTTTGTATCGTCAACGGAATATATATTCTGTGCATGTTTATTACACAAGACTAATATCTAAAATATTTGGACGATTCTTTAATGGAAATTGGAGAAAATATTTTGTTTTGTTAGAGAACGATTTTTTTTAGATCGTTCAAACGTAGATACTAACAGCATCTTCGACAATTTTTCATATATATAGTCACTTTGCGAAATTTTAAGACAACTGTCGTAACAAAATATGCATAGAGATAACACCAGACTACAGAAAAAACAAAATAAATCTGTTACAAAATGACCGTTAGTAACGGTGCGTGTGTCGCGTCGAAGTTCCTTAAGTTATTTCTTGGTATTTTATTAACTGTGACTGTTTATTTGACATTAAACAAAAGATAACATTGTACAGTTTAATTACAAGCCAGCATAACATTTTTCATTTTCATTTTAGCCCCAAGAGCCACTATAGCGTCATTCGACACACGGGGCAATAGACGCAAATAAATCCATGCGGGGTTAAAAAATTGTTTTCAACAACTTGTAAAAAGTTATTGAGTGGTCTGAATTCCTCTTCTAATCTAGGGAGGTTTGGGACACATCGGTTGGATGGTTTCAAAGTCTTTAACGAACATATATACAAACAATTTATATATTTTATATGTCGAAGTGCAATAGTCTGTGGAACGCTGGTGCCATCTGTCTATCAACGTGGGCCAGAGTCAATAAGTGGCAGTCCGGCGCGTCTCTCGGTAGTTCTCGAGTGACGGTTGGCCGGAGTGGTTGACAATTGAAACTGCGCGTTCCTAGCTATTATTATTATTGATTTCGTGTAAATTGTTATCGGTGATTGAACATTATAATCCGAGTTTATTAATAAAGTGTTTGCTTTCACCAATATTACCCATGAACGCCCACAGTATAAGAAATTTAGTAACGATGTCGGCGGAGAACACTACGCCCCTGTGCTTTATACTCTCCTTCTCGCTTATTCTCCGATATTTATATATTTTTTGTAAATAAATAAGCTCTGTATTCGTTTTAAAGTACGCCCTGAACGTATCAGTGTGTAAACAAGTTGTATACGGCGGCATTAGGTATAAGTTATCGACGTCTAAAGGTGTCGTTAAGACGGTGGACGCTTGCCGCGGCACGAACTGCGACTATCCCACAGCAAGTAGTGATGCCGGCTGTCGATTGTTTCCAATTGTCGATAATAGCTACAATCGGACTTCTTAGACATTTTCATTAGGCAGAGAGTGAGTAGGGAATGAAGAATGGAAGTTGTACGAGGCGCCGCAAGCAAGACTTTGCGTCCTCCAAAAAGACACGGCGTTCAGAATAGGCTCAACAGGAGACTGCGGGGACGCCCGAACCCCCCTGGAAATCGCCATCGGGCCCTCTCTCCGGTCGCCAACCGGCGTGATGGAGCCAATCCAGGATTTCGCGAGGATCGCGAGGCAGTGGGGCAGCCTTTCTTAGGTGGCTGTCCTATTACTTGGGCCCCCTATAACCTGCGGTCGGCCAGCGGTGCACCGTGCTTCGGATCCCGCTACCCTCCAGATTGAGACCACCGTCACCTCTCCATTGAAAGACGGAACTTGTCTTTAATTGCAGCGCTACTGTACACACCCATTCCTCATTTATACCACTTCTTAAGACTAGCTAAGACCAGCAAGTCCTTTATTGGCAATGGGATTTGCTATAATAATAAAATCCCAAGCACAATAACGGAACTGTCGGATCCAAAATTTGGCATGGTTATTAAAAAACTCCTTGTACAGAAGGCCTACTATAGTATAGGTGACTTTGTTAATGACAAACGGATCTGGACTTAGCTGATGATGGCATATTATAGTAATTGCAATGGTTTTTTTTGTGTATATGGATATAATTTATAATAATGGGTGTGTAAAAGTTTGAAATATAAATAAATAAAAAAATAAATAGCAAAAAAATTCGTTATTTTATTAGAATTAGATTACCTACGGTTCTGAGACGTGGTCACTGACTATGGGCCTCATGCGGAAGCTCAGAGTCACTCAGCGATGGAGAGGGCTATGCTTGGAGTTTCTCTACGTGATCGAATCAGCCGGAGCACATAGTCCGAAGAACCGATGGCCGAAGGTGCTGGAGTGGCGACCCCGCACCGGCCGGCGCAGTATAGGTAGACTACTAGGTGGTCCGATAATATAAAGAGGGTCGCCGGTAGCCGCTGGAGCCAGGCGGCGCAAGATCGGGCCTTGTGGAGGTCATTACCTGAGACCTAGGTCCAGCAGTGGACGTCCATCGGTTGAAGTGACGACGGACGACGAGTGTTAAATTGATATTATTGCTTTAACACATAGTATGAAGCTTAAGATAATGTACACTAATATTATAAATTGGAAACATTTGTGTTTTTGTATGTATGTATATATGTTTGTTTCACCATTACAAACATGCATTTTCACTGAATGACATGGCTATATTACTTTCGCAAATAAAATAGGAATCCCTAGTAAAAATGCATTAATGTTAACCAAAGTAAAAAAAATTGGTCATTGCATGCGCTGCTGAAACTATTGATGATAGAGCAATAAAATGTTCTACAATATTAAAGAACGTATTAAAATCTACAAAAAAGTCCACGATACCATATATCCAACTACTGTAATTATGCCACTATATCTACTTTTTACATTTTAAAAGCTAACAAAATTGCCGAACCATATTATTCATTTTCATATGTATTAATCTATATCCTATTAAGTTAAAGAGCCTTTTAACTGGGCCTGCGAATGGTGAGTTAGCTCATATTCCAAGGATGTTATGTGGCAGTTAAACAAACTTGTCCTTTTTGTTAAAAACTATTTATTCACTCAACTTTATAATTTAAAATGAAACTAAACAATAACTTAATTACGATTTAAAAGAAACAGAGTAATGAGAAACAGAGTAACAAATTTAGATCTAAGAGTGTTGGATATAGAATGTCTGTGTAATTGGTTTTTTTTTTTTGTTCTTCGAAGTGTGTAGTTGCTGTTAGCCCTACTGGCTTTTACAGCGTAACCGAGAGGGATGGCGAGCGCAGAAGCTCTGCCGAGGGGTGGGCCCGTAGAAGGGCCCTGCTGCGTCGGGGGAAAACGTTGCTCTAAGGGCGCCTCCTGCGAGGCTCGGACCTAGGCTTAGAGCAACGTTTGCTGTGTGTAATTGGGAATGAGGGAGTATTTATATAGGACGATGTGGTAGGGATGAGACGTGGAGGGTGTGAGAGGGTTGTTAATCTAACTAGCTTGTTTATTGTAACGAACCTTATCTACTAATTGATGTTTACAATTATAATGAGTGAGTACTAATAACAATATAGAATGATAATACTGAATGTTAATAACTTAGGTATTTTATATGTATAGGTATGAGTATAACAATTCTATTCTTACCTCCTTGAAATCAAGAAATATTCAAAACCTTTTTTAAATCGCCTAATGTCGGACATTCTACGTAATTGATGTTACGAATATTAAAATATATTAGTTATACACTCGTTGTAGAATAAAATCTGTATATTGATTAGATTATGAATGTGTGTATTTAATAATCAGAAAGGAAGTAATTAAAAACTAAGTGAAATAAAACTTTTATGTCCTTTCCACTGCCACGAGATAGGTGTCTACGTGGGTGAAACCACGGGGCATTGTTAGTAATGAATATTTTGGGTCTCTCTCTGCTTTTTTTGTAACAAGTTAAACTGCTCAACAGAATATATTCTGTATTAGACTGTATTCCTTCTCTTTCTGCTAGTAAAAATAGAAAATCTTAATTTAATCACTGAGGATGTGCAGCCATTCAAATGAGTGCTAGAGAAAGAAGAGAAGAGAGTCTTACATTTAATGCATATATTATTTAAGTATTTAATTATATGTATTTCTAGTTTATTTGTCGATATTTCGGCCCAATTGCATAGATTTTGGTCACGACGAGAAAATCTTCAATTCTGAAGGCACCTACTTCAGGCTAAACTGATTCCAGACCAAACCAACTACACCTTACAAGGAAATCATTGACGAAATTCCAAGAATATGGAGAAAGTAGTACAGATAGTAATAAAATTCATCTGAAATGCTTTCCTCATTGCAGAAACTCATGCTTTTGAAATGAAAAGCAAATGAAAAGTCTGTTAAGAAACGGAAGTTATTAGGCATTCAATCTCTGAAAATAATGTGATTTTATTGCTTGTAATTGCTTTAGAGTCGCTCACTAATTTGCGGGTTAAGTAATACTATTCTCAGATTCTTCATTATTATAATACATTTATCCCCTGTGCTACATTTCTTATACCCCTTGCAAAACTCTCCACTCAAAAATAATAAGTCCACCAATCACAGTCGTCGTGAAAACTACGACTAAACAGAAGTTTTGATTAAATGTGAGAATTTCCGGAATAGCGTTAAACCGGATGTAGCAAATGTAAACGTTTAACTGATATAATATTACAAAGACCGTATAATATAGTAATTTATTAGCTATTCTATAAATAAAATAATAATGATCGATGATGAATCAATATATTGATATTTCGAGTATCGATCAACCGTCTCCATAATTTTAAAACAAAATACATCTATAATGGTTCGCACGTGCCTAATTCTGACACCTTACAGAATATATTACTCCGTGCCACCGAATCTAATCACGATCTGACGGATTAATATCTCCCGTTATCGTGTGTACAGCCCTAACCCGACTGCTACATAACGAACAAATTGCCAACTACCCTCACTCTTATACCAAAGCGCCTAGGTTCAAATTTGATTGTATTCCGAACGTTGAAGGGATATATTTGCAAGTATTGAGTGGGTGTCCCGGGGCGATTCGCAAGATTTATTATAATACCTGAGTCTAAATTGTTGTTTAATGTACAGACGTCAGATTAGGCGAGAGCCCCAAAGTGATAGATTAATGTTATCTACTTAATGAGTATTGCGAAAGGGAATTGATTTTCATGAACTCGTTAATGAATTTGTTAAAATACCACTGTAATTGACAGCTAATTTGCTATTGGGTCAAGGCAAACTTTAAAGAAGAGACGAATAAAAACCTTTGCTTTTGTACATAAAAGAACGTAGAAAAAAGGCATTTTTTTTTGGCAAAATCATTAAATAAACTTTAAGGCAAATAACGAAGTTTTTTTGCAAAGACGTGTCTACTTTATCGATTGTACTGCTGCTAAGTCAGAATAAGAAATAGGATAAGTAACAAGTTATTGATATCCCACAGCTGGGCACAGGCTTGCTCACTACGCCATATGAAGGTGAAAGTTATATACATAAAGACACGCCCACAGCTTGCTCGTTGCAGAGTGAACGTTTGCCAGCCGCGTTGTTTTAGCGGTAATTTAACTCCGCTTTTTATTCCGTACTTCTTTCCCAATTCCGAAGTCACAAATGTACAATCATAGTTTATGTAGAACGATTTCGTCGCTCCGATTTATAAGAAAATTAATAATTTCCCAACCGTCTTTATCCTATAAAGCGATCTGACAAGGCCAGGGCTGGAAAGTTTCCCCCTATCCCGACATATTACCCGAGAAGCGACAATAATTCCCCATAAAACAGATCCGTCTTAAAACTTACTCTCATAAAAAGATTCCCAACAAAAGGTGGAAAATTTTTATCCGAAACGAGCACCTGCTTCGCGAAACTTGGAGAAACTTCGCGAAACTTCGTTCAGGATGTTGTTATCGGCCGGAAGCGCTTTAGGCGACTTCCTGTTTTGACGGACGCGAAAAAACCTGCCTAATGTAGTTTGCCCCCCCAAAGTTGGAAGTTTTAAAATTGTTAACTCATACTTCAACACAGGATAATGTATAATAAGCTACCAGTATTGACTGTGATTATATCTGATGGCTAATGAGTTTAGTAGTAATCGTACTGAAAGGCAAATATTTTGCTTGCCATAGCTTGCACCAATTCAGACTCATTTTATTTTATATTTAAAGTCCTAAGTCCCCTAAATGGGGCAGAGGGTGTCCATAATGCAACGCCACTGTGATCTATTTGGTCAGATGCCATCTTTATCTCAGGCCATGTCAATTCAGCTCTTTTCAGATCCGCTGCCACAGGCCGATTGGATTATCTGGGTCGACCACGTTCCTTTTTCTTGAAGAGTCCAGTCCAACGACTGTTTAGAAATAAGTAAGAGTAAGATTACTGCGTAAGATTTCGTTCCTGATCGATGTTTCATGGCATCTGTTCTAGAGGTCTTCATTTGTAATTCTGTCAGGCCGGAAAATTCCTAGAATATGTCTGTATCAGCAGTTTATGGTTTACCGGTATTATATAGACCTCTGCCAGTTCAGACTTAAAAGAATTAGAAAATGTAATGTCCTAAAAAAAGTAAAAAAGTAAGTAGCAGCCCATTAACGTCCCACTGCTGGGCACAGGCCTCCTCGCTCCAAAGAGCATAGACCCACCACGCTGCTCGACTGCGGATTGGCAGGCATAGTACACAACAAGTGCACTCTCTATTCCTTCACTCTCATAGTTCGATGTGACGGGAACCCGACACAAACGGAGAGAGATCAGGCGCAGGACCGACGGCTTAACATGCTCTCCGAGGCACGGGGATGGAACACACCGCCAACTTCCCAACTTCGGGCAAATATTGAGAAAATCTTAATAAAAAACTCAATATTGATTTTTTAATTGGCCCGACCCGAGACTCGAACCCAGGATCTCATGTCTGTAGTCGAACATGCTAACCACTAGACCAATGAGGCAGTAATGTCCTAACTTGGTCCTTTTTATATTTTTGTCGCTTGGACGTCCTACGCCTGTTTAGGAGCGTGAGGCTGGAGATGGACTCGATATACCCACTAAAATCTGAAGAGGATCAACCTACGCGTTCCGCTTTGATGTCCTGAATGAGTTTGATTTCGGATTCAGGAAGTAGGGAGGAGTTGTGCAAATGTATCGGTGTTGGGAGAGAGGGTCCACTGTGTTTTACCTCTAATTCGCTTTCCTTCAGCTAGACTACCGTCTAACAGAAGGAGGCCACAACCTCTTCCATCACTCACTGGCGTGCATCACACCTACAATACTCTCAAGGAGTCACCTCCTTTACCTAATCCTAAATTTGGTTAAGATCTTCGTGAGTAAAGCGGATGGACCCGGATTGTTTGAGCTCCCTTTACTTTTAATGGTCTGGAACCAATTGGTGAGATTCTGTTAGATAACTCCAAGCTAGAGCTGGCGTCCGGGCATTTGCCCTTTTCCTCCTAATTAGAATTATATTGCGAGACACTGTACAGTACCATTTTCTGGAAGCTTACGAAAAATGTTTAAAAATGTTTCATTTTAGAAACTGACTGTTTAAATTTGTTGGTTATAATAAATTACTTGGTTTAGCCTTGGAAGTTAATATATAACTTGATCCCTATGTCATATGTGATTCGTAGGAAAAGAAATCTATTAAGTTTTGAGGGTTTTTTCAAACAAAACAATAAGAGTTTACACAATGAAGCCCTTAGGATTTGAGCATCTATTTACACCTTGAGCGAAGCACCTTCAAACCTGTCATATTCACGACTGCTTCGTTTACCCACCAATTGTTTTTTGCAGTCAAACAACCCTTATTACAAGGCACCAAAGTACCATTTAAAAGTATGCCACTGAAGCAATAATTTTGTTTTTTATATTTAATTTTCACCCAAGGAAATGCTCGTGACATTAAGTAAATGAGAAAGTTAAGGAAACGACAAACGTACGGACCGATTTTAATACCATTTTTCTGAGGTAGGAAATTATAATTGATATTATGTTTACCAGCTGAACAGCGTTTTGCTGTGGCTCAGTCTGCTGTTATTAACATGTCTCCATTGGAGCGCGATGGGTCTCATAAGAAGTCAGTCATATTGTATTAGAGTGTGATATTTCTATGGTTAAGTTACAAAAGTTTACGGTTAAGTTAATATTTGTATCCAAAGTTTTACAGTAATAGATAATGTTTTCTAAATTGTCTTAAAAATTACAATTTTATTGTTTTATACGTAAAGGATGCCTATATATATTAATATAGTGATTCCTTCAGGATAGCCTTTGGTTTAGATTGCTGAAAGGTAATGTATATAAAACTAGCTGTGCCTTTGGAATAATTTTTATAGAAATAGCCTTTTTAGTTAGCATTTTTAATAATTTCATCTAATTATTTTACAAATAAGATATATACGTATAAATAGTTTAACGGTCTAATTGCAGTGTTTTATTGCAAAGAGCTTTTTCTCCCTTCTGAGGTCCTGGACTAACGTTCCACTACTGGGCACAGGCCTCCTCACTCCGATGAACGAGGGTTTATAGAGCNCTCTTATACACATCTTTAATATTTAAGTGTGAAAGCACGAAAGATTGAGTTACTTTTGCATCTATAATACTAGTACACCCTTGAGGGTAAAGCTTTCAATCTATTTATTTATATCGAATCAACATCCTAAAAAATAAGTTTCAAGCTCAAATATAACGATTCCTTTATGACTTACATCCCTTTTTTGGCCTTCCTCAGATTCTAGACTATCTATATACAACATTTCATTGAAATTGCTTCAGTAATTATAGCGTGAAAGAGCGATAAAGTTACTTTTGCATTTATAATATTAGTAAGGATTGTACAATCAATAACTTAACATTATATACCTTTTAATGTATCCGGATATATAAAAAATTGAACAATATGATGAGGTCTAGGAGGCAGGAGGCAGTAATTAATGGGCAGGAGCCGACATCGCCGACAAGGTGGAGGAAAACACTTTCAAACTTTTTCCCACCCGCGAATTATTAATAGGTTTCGACTTAGACACGGACAGTGTTGGGACAGAGGTCATATCGATATTAAATTTAATATAATATCGACATATGTTTAAAAAAGGAGGTATATTCTGTTCTAAATAATAAAGCCAGTAAAGGTAATCACAAACCCTGGACTGGGTTTTACATTTTACTCCCATTTTTGATGTGGTCTTGGTGTGAAGTTCAATCTGTTCTAGATATTAATAAATGGCGAGATAAGAGGATGATGAGCTTCAGGAAGAAGGCGAATCTTATGGTTAATTATCTGTAGACGTAGTTAAGTGTTAGCACAAGATCCTCACAACGAACACTGGAGCAGCGTGGTGGTAGTGAGGAAGCCTATGCCCAGCAGTGGGACTTATGGCACAAATGATAGCCGACCACTTGAAGGGTGCAATCTTTTGAGCTTGTTAAATACAATTGTAGTTTCTTTGTAATTTTATCAGCTTTTCACTAGGGGTGTGCGAATATCGTTCGAATCGAATAATTAAAATTTTAGAATTATTCGAAATTCCACGAATTTAAATCGTGTATCGAGTATGTATATTCGAGTTACGAATAATATTCTTATATAAATGTGTTCATTTTTGTCGTTACCACAAAAAATCTAAATGGCAATATTGGCAATAGAAACCGAAAAAATTTTCACCACGGAGTTATCTTCTTCTACTATATTTCTACAATTTATTAAGCAACAAAGTAATCAACCTTGAATTGAGAATACTCAAAAATTCACTAATTATTTAATAGTTTAGGAATAATTCGTAAAAAATTTTAACTATTCGAAAAAGTCTAATTATTCGATTCGAAACGAATAATTCGTAAGTTCGAATTATTCGCACACCCCTACTTTTCACTTATTGTATATGTCAAATATGGACTGGGGAGTTATTTAAATAAAAAGGTCAGCGGTTCTTACGACTTCAATAATTTAATATTTCACTCTATAAAGCACGCTTATTTTCAATTTGGTCTGTTTTGTAATAAAAGACAGTAAGGAATTTCAAATTGGACAATAATGCGACAGGTGACGATAAATTAAAGCAATTAAATCCATCGAACAAGTGAACCGTATGGAGACAAGATCAAACAATATTTTATTAAAACCAACAGGGATTCTACTTTACATTGTTATCTGAGCAAAATCCAACAGTAGACTGCGCGCTTAGCTCTCGAGTCACGCCTTTATAAAAGGCCCCCCCACCTCAACAATGATGACGTCACAAAGAGCATCAAAATACTTTTTAACACGATAGTTAATCGATGACATAACAAAATTAATTCCAATCATTATCAATTATTAAATTAAGTCCTAAAGTTATTATTAGGCGTAGTAAGCATTTATTTTAGCTAAGTTTTATTTTAACAATGGAAATAAAACAAGACAATAGAAACTAACAAAATCAAAGGTAATTAATAAATCTGCTCTTAAATTTTGATTATAATAACCTAACCTAACCCCGGTATAGCAATCATTTGATTGTAAATCAACATATGGCACGAAGTAATTTCCATTATAAAATAAGAACAATATTAAAATCTTTGCCTGAAGCTCAATTAGGCTGGACCGATTTTGAGCTTACTCTTACTGGCACCTGACGTTTTAATGCTACTTTTATTTGAGAAGTGTGCTTTAGATTGCACTACTGAAGTAAAACATTTTTGTTTGTCTAAGCAAACTTTTCGTAACGCGCTTATCACGCATTCACCAGCTAACTCCCCAAGTCAAAACTAACATAAAGCAGTTTTACATCAAAAGCATCCGGAATTATGCGGATAGACTAGTAATATATTAAACAAGTTATATCGATATTGGCGTTATTGTACAACACTAAAAACATAACACCTTGCAATGATGTAAAAATTAAGAAAGAGAGATTTTTAAAAGTCAGAGGCGACGGTCGAGTTAGTGACGCCACATTAATTCTTTCTGTCGATTACTTTCCAGTTTCCCCCGAGTTTCGTAGATGAAAAACACGGCTACCTGAATCGCCCTAATGATGGAGGACCCGCGGTTTCGGAAACAACTTTAGATTAATGAATCACATTGATTGACATCAAAAAATTTGCGTAATGCTTCAGTAGAAAATGTCCCGGCTTCTGTTCAGTGACATATCTTCAAGAAACCTGCAAATAGTGGTTGTAATTCTACGACATAAGTAAGAGTAATTGGCCATCTGCCTTTTTGCTTCAGCAATCCGCATTAACATGGTGGGTTCAGGCACTAAATCCTTTATCCTGTCAGGAAAGAGTCTTGTACCCAGCAGCGGACCTTTAGGGATACTTAACTTTAAAAACCTACCTATCTACTACGTCAAATTCAGGTCAGATCAGGCAAATCTCTCCGGGTTCAGTGGACTGTATGGGGTTCTTAGGGCATCGATCTTCGGTTCTCGGGGGTTTGGATCTTCAGTTCTTCGTTTCTTGGGTCTTCGGGTTTCAATGTTCGCGTTCGGTACTTCCAGGTTCAGACGTTGGTTCTTCGAAGATTACAATACGTGCTTAATAAGGATCTACTCCGATCGGGAGTCTAAGGCGAATGTGATGCACAAACTCGGGGAGAGGCCTTTTTTACAGCTCTCCTACTCGGCACGTACATACGGCGTGACGAGAAGGAGAGAGGGCGATCGCGGGTGCTGAGGCAGGAGAGGGAGGGGGGTCAATGGCATTTGACCAATCAGGATTATTAGGACTTAAAATCCAAAGTTACATTCCTTTACTGTCTGTTCTGAGAAGAACCCTCTATAATCTTTTATTTTACTTAGATTAGAGCAATTCATTCACTCTCACGCTTTAATAGTATTAGACTATAGATGGTTGGGTGAGAACACTGATAGCTCTGGTATGTTGGGAGCTATTGAGTAATATAGTGGCAACACTTAAAAATACCAAAAACATTGTGCAATATTACAAAACGTTATGCAATGCAAGGTAATGTCAACGAACGGAACAATTTTGTGAGGATAGCCTTTCTAGCGTCTTATTATAAAATAATACCAGCTTATTATCTAACAACTTTTATTCTCTCCACTATTTTTAAACTACGATTTGAATTTATACGATTTAGCAGTATTTCTCTTTAAAACAACTACACCATAAAGCAGCTGGAAAACTATCCACACAGAATTGTTCCGTTCGTTAAAATTACCTCGCTTTGCATAACATTTCGTAATATTACACAATGTTTGTTGGTTTTTTTTAGTGTTGCCATTATATTACTCATTAAGTCCCAACATTTCAAAGGTATCAGTGTTTTCACCCAACTATCTATAGTCTAAAAATACTATAAGTAATCCTTCAAATTACACTACGATTTTTCAATATATTTTCTTTTTAAGGGTATAAATTTGTTTGGGATGTCAAGAGTAACCTTCTTTAACCAGTCTGAGGCTTTTGGAGAAGAATTCGACTCTCATATAACACTGATAAAACCCAAGTAAAGCTGGGTAAATTGCATCAGTCGAATGCCCGTTTAATGCTATAAAAAAACCTATCAGTGACAGATATCTTAAGCTTAAAACAGCGTGTTGTGGACCACTATCTGATTCTCAGCATCATTAGCGCTTGAGATAGGCTTGCATTATGCTTTATATATATATGTTGGAGTGCAAGAGTCTGTGGATCACTGGTCCGTGTGTATTAGTCTGTGGAACGCTGGCGCCATCTGTGTATAGGTGTGGGGCAGCGTCAATAAGTGGCAGTCCGGCGCGTCTCTCGGCAGTCCTCGAGTAGCGGTCGGCCGGAGTTGTCAACTATTGCAACTGCCGCGTTCCTAGCTATTATTGTTAATGAGTTTGTGTAATTTGATTTCGGGAACATTAAGTGATTGAAAATTATAATCAGAGTTAATTAACAAAGTGTCTGATTGCACCAAAATTACCCATGAACGCCCACAGAATAAGAAATTAAATAATGGATCCCATTAATGACGATGTCGGCGGAGATCCCTACGCCTCTTTGCTTTATGCTTCTCCCTTCTCTCTTATTCTCCGACATATAAATATATCTCTCTCGCTCTCTCTCTCTCTCTCTCTCTCTCTCTCTCTCTCTCTCTCTGTGTGTGTGTGTGTGTGTGTGTGTATTATATATGTAGATAATATATGTATGTCTATTTCTATAGTACCGCCTACCTTCTATCTCTTTTCTTTGACTATCTCCCTAACCGCAAGGGTTGTCTGGAAGAGATCGCTATGCAGCGATAAGACTGCCCAATTGCACACTAAATTTAGTTAATTTTAATTACAATAAAGTATACGTCTATCTATCTATCTACATCTGCCATATGTGATACACATAATGTCATAAAGTCACAGGTTACGTATACTGTAGTAAACAAAATATACATACATAGCATCACGCCTTATTCCCTTGGGGGTAGACAGAAGCCACGTCCTTCCACTTGCCACGATCCTTGCATATCTTCATCGATTGTTTCATTGTCTTTAAACCTTACACACACGTTCGTCGGCTTAGAGTACCCTTGACCTGGCTCTTATTTAAAATGCCCTGGGTTTGGTCCAGGAACGTTCGCCTTTCCTTTCCCTTCCAATTTTCCCATTCACTCTTGACTCCATTCATTCATTCTCTCAACGTGCCCAAACCATCTAAGCATACCTTTCTCAATTTTGGTCACTGGTCAAACAAAACACTCCACGCTATAGAGTGAGTGGGAAAAGATGTGACGTGGCGACGCTTCTCATGGTATGCGTCATCACTTGCTTCTATAGATGTTTCACATCAAAACTACCTAAAGTGATCAATGTATCGTCGTCGTCGTCGTCGCTTCAACCGATGGACGTCCACTGCTGGACATAGGTCTCACGTAATGACGGCCACAAGGCCCGATCTTGCGCCGCCTGGCTCCAGCGGCTACCGGCGACCCTCTTTATATCATCGGTCCACCTTGTGGGNTCGATCTTGCGCCGCCTGGCTCCAGCGGCTACCGGCGACCCTCTTTATGTCGTCGGTCCATCTTGTGGGTGGTCTCCCTACACTGCGCCGTCCGGTGCGGGGTCGCCAAACCAGCACCTTTGGCCCCAACGTCCATCGGTCCTTCGGACTATGTGCCCCGCCCATTGCCACTTCAGGTTCGCGATTCGCAGGACTATGTCGGTGACTCTGGTTCTACTACGGATCTCTTCATTTCTGATTCGATCACGTGGAGAAACTGCGAGCATAGCCCTCTTCATCGCACGCTGAGTGACTCTGAGCTTCCGCATGAGGCCCATGATCAATGTATACGTATTTTTATATCAAAAGGCTGTGAATCCAGATTATTTTCGAAGTTCTGTTGAGTTTTATATCCCAATTGTTCAGTTTAGTTTTGCAATACGTGTGGGGATGGGTCCTCGTGTTAAAACAGTCGACAAATCAACGTCGCGCGTCGTTTACCGTCGGTTGAGTTTTCAATTTGTACTGTTTCACGTAAGTGCAGTCTATGCGCCACGTACATGGAGCTATACCGCCACTTGCTTTGGAGGCGGCGTCTATATAGTTAACCAGCTGATCTTCACGATGTTACCTGCGTGGCTTTCGATCCCAATGAAATATCCCACTCCAGAAACCTAAGTTCTCCTTTATACAATAAGATAAACAAATTGTTAGGCATTTACTCTCTATCCACACATGCCTGTAAAGTTAAATGTATGACTTGGCTCCAAACGCTAACTTATGATGAGACTGAAAAACTTCTTGTAATTTGTAAATAAATAAATACTACTTATACATAAACATTCTGATTTTACACACACACACACACACACACACACATCCAGATTCACTCATACATACATGCTCACTCGCGATTACACATGCATGCACACGCATATAAACTTCATAGTGTTAAGCATGAATAAATCCGACAGTAACATTGTATAGATAAATTGTTTGCGAGATTTGCCGTTGATGTCTGCAACGCATGTTCTAACTTTTGCAGTGTCATCGTTTCCTACATTTTAAGATACAATGTAACTTGATCAATATATAAATTTCATTAAAAAAAAATATATGGGAATATCAGATTTTCGTGAGCTGGTGCAATGCGAGAACTAGCTTCCGTATGCCCCGAGATTGACGCCCGGGATTGCTGAACGTAAGCAAACATATTGCGTTTCGGTACGATTTTTTTTTATTACTGACAGATTAAGGTAAGTGGTACCTAATGGTAAGTGATGATACACTCTAAGATGGAAGCGCGCTAATCTGTTAAAGAGGCGATATGCCCCTTACGGTTTCTACACAGCATCATACCGGAACATAAATCTCTTTGGCGGTACGTTTTTACTGGTAGGGTGGTAACTAGCCACGGCCGAAGCCTCCCACCAGGCCAGACTCAGGCAAATTAGAAAATACAATTTCCTAAATTCATCCTACCGGGGATCCAACCCGGGACCTCCGCTAGCAAAGTGAATACTCGCACCAGTGCACCAGCGAGGCCATCAAGTCTACTGAGATACTGAGTAGACCATAAATTAAATTAACTATAACACCTGGTTTTCATCACAGTGAACAAAAGCAGTGCGACATGTAGAGGAAGTGCATTTTTTGTCTTATATTCTGATGATTGTTTCAAAGTAAAATATGACTGAGTACAGTAAAGGCACAATAGGCACACATACATACATTGGTGCCTTGCGTATCGCAATAAAAAAAAATGAAAATGTGTGCAGAAACTACACATGTCAGAAGTAAAACTTCTGTTTAGTTTATATTTATACAAATGTAACCAAAAAAGATATTCTAGGAATTCAAGGAATTTAATTATCATAACAATATTAAAAGTGTCGAAACGTAATATAAAATAAATTTTGAAACCTCAAAGAAAATAAAAATAAAATAAAATAATAAAATTTTCTCTTTGAATTGATTATTTAGAAAAAAGTAATGTTCGCGTAAAAAATAGAAAAATTAAAGTATATTAAATGACGAGTGGCTAATTAAAATTCTACATGTTATTTGTTAATAATAAAACTACCTAACCTTCAAACGAATTAGCATAAAAAACGCTGCACATCTTCGTGATTCATTCGTAAAACTTTTACTTTCATATGCCTAAAGAAGTTTCACTTCAAAAGGTTTATTTATTAATGCCATATCAATTTTTCGTTCGTCCTGAAAGCGCATTCGCCTTGCCCGTGTACACTAATGATAATTTATCTGCTCGCAACCTTCCTATCACCCGCCGCCCAGCGCTGGAATGCCTGGATCTAGATTACAACTTAAAAAAAAACACACAAGTAACGTTTTAATTAAGATAATTTAGAATTTGAACTCATTAATGATGCTAATAACTGGCCAGAAAACATCTGCATTAAACCTTGGCGGCAGACATTTCGGATCAGGAGAGAAAAAAATTAAAAAAATGTATAAAACTAAAAATATCAGCCTAATATATCAAAATGTTAGAGGATTACGTAGTAAAACAGCAGAATTTAAAAAGAATATCTACTCGCATTTCCCTGATATTGTGATACTTACAGAAACTTTTTTAACATCCTCGATTCTGGACTCTGAACTTTTCCCGCCTGACTACCAAGTACTGCGTAAAGATAGACAAGGTGATAAAGGTTGGGGAGGTGTGCTGGTAGCGGTACGTAATAGTTATAGTGTTAAATTAATAACAGACATTGATAATTTAAGTGCTGATAAAGAACTCATATTTGTCATAGTTAAATGGAAAAACATTAAATTTATATGCTCTGTTGTATATCTACCGCCAAATTATAAAGATGACCAATACTTAAATGTTATAGAGTGTATAGAAAACGCAATAAACAAGTATAATTCCTGGCAATTCTTAATAATAGGAGATTTCAATTTAAATTCATGTAGTGTTAATGTCAAGGCGCAATTTAATTTATTTTTAGAACATTGTAAGATACGGCAGCACAACGTTATACATAACGATTACGGAGGTATCTTGGATTTGGTGTTAAGTAGTTTAGACTCAAACCAAGTGTCCGTGTCTTGTGAAAACAACGCATTAGTAGCAGCTGATCCGTATCACCCGCCTCTCGATGNAAGGATCGTGGCAAGTGGAAGGATGTTGTCTCTACCTACCCCTATGGGAATGAGGCGTGATGCTATGTATTTACGAGTATGTATGTATGTAACTAATAGGTAGCGTTGTTTATCCTGTCTAAACACCACATACATCGTTATATTTTCTGGATATTATATGAATAGTTTAGATGGTACTCCGCAACGGAAACGGAAGACATGCAACGAACACAACGATTTATCTATCGACATATAATAATGCTATAACTTTTTACTGTACCACACTGGCACAATTTACTTCGCCAGTATCACGTAGAAGTAGAAGACGCACGTATCTATTATTTTTAATTTACCTGAAAGAAATAGGGGTACTTGTATCTTCTGTATACATTACACACAGACACAAAACGAGACATTACAGTTTAATTTTATTAATTCTAATATATTTACAGAGAAAATTACAGAATTGACAAAATACTAGCATCAGCAAGAAATCGTACAGAAGATGAGAGAGTCTATTAAACATATAATAATATGTGAATTATTTGCAGCGAGGTTTATGTCAATCGCTGTCAATTACGTCAAACGTCATAGTTACTTCAAAAAAGTTTACATTGTTAAAACCACTAAGGAGGTTACACATTTTCTGATGTTCCAAGCAACTTTTTCATTAGAATCTTCTCTTGACTATAACAAACACAACAAAGAAGAAACGAGAACTTACTAATTGTCTTCTGTAGCCATAGATGGGCGAAAATATAACTTAAACGACAAAACTCAAGCCAATTTTAAAGGCATAAATTCACATCACAATACCTCTATCTCTTGGTTACACAAAGCTCTGCAAAATGGTTTCTATCAATAACTTAATAAGAAGCGGAGGTGAATGGCAGTTTGATAATGTCGTAAAAGATCGGCAGCCATCTTGAGATCGCGTAAACCTCTCAGGAGTCCTCAATAATCCGGACAATAAAGAAAAATTCCAACCCTCTTTATGAAGAGGTAAGTCTCGACAAATTGTGTCCGATGAAACGCGTGGAGACGTCATTAGTCCTGCGAAACATAAAAGAACAGACTATATTTTATTAGATATAACGATGTTTAACATTCAGGTAAATAAAGATAGCAACACTGGTAACTCTAAAATTTTGTGAATTATTAAGAAATATAGTGACAACACTAAAACATGGTGCGCTATTACAAAATATTATGCAATACGAAGTAACTTTAAGGGCAGAACAATGAGAGTCTCTCGTGTTGGCTCGTTGGCGTGGATTCGTATAGGATTTCTGAATTATAAACACACCAACTTATATTAACGGGGTTGCGAACAGTGAGAGTGGGGGCCCGCACTGTTCTGTTGCAGACAACCCCGGGAGGAATGTAGCTTACGTGGCCTTAAGCTACATTGCAGTCAGACCACGGGATGTGTATGTCATCGCACAGTGGCGGCACCAGACGAAGGTTCCTACGGACATCCTGGAGCCACCTTACATGTGCCGAGGAGGGCCACCGAGGGGGTTTTAGTGGGTATAATCCTACATAAACTGGCCTTTCCCCCAAGAGGCCGGGTATCTTTAGAAGATTTCCCCCCCGTGAAAAAAAAAAAACTTATATTAACTAACACCTTTGATTCACTTCATTATTTAATATTACACAATTTGCACTGTACTAATTACTTCACTATTTTTATTTGCATTACACTGGCACTATTTATCTCAAAAGGTCCACACCACAAGGTAGCATGAGATACTATATTCACTCGATTGTTCTACTCTTAAACCTACTTCATATTGCATAACATTACATAATATTATCAACTCTAAGATGGCAGCGCGCTAATTTATTAAGAGGCAGTTTATCTACTAAAATTTCTATACAGTTTTTAATGGTAGGATGGTATGTAGCCACAGTCGAAGCCTTTTACCAGTCCAGACTAAAGCAAATTAGAAAATGTGTGATAAAAGCGACTGACAAACGTTAGCTAAACAACGAGCCAACGTTCCGTGGGTTTTATTTATCGTAATTTATGATTTCATGGCTGCCTAGGAAAATATTCGGACTAAATCGTTGGATGTGAGCCGTCGGCTACCTGTAAGAGAGTATGGTGCTACTGTCAACACAGCGCTCCACACTGTTGCCACCTTATTCGTAACTGTCATTTCGTTGTAGAAGGCACGGTAATAAGGGAGGGCGTATACAGTCGAAGCTCAATACCCCCAACGGAGGGGAGTAAGAAACAAGGTACAGAGGTTTACCCAATCCTCCCCCTGTAGTGCACCTTTGAGCTGGCTTCTTTCGGAGGGGTCAGGGTGGAATGCCACAACGAACCTCTGGTCTTACCATTCAAAAATGACCAAGTCTCCGCTGGGTTTTAGTGGGTATTCTGGTATTATCAGCGTGTCCCACGCTCCCATCGGTCTCATAGGCGGTGTGCGTATATCCCAGCGATAAAAAAAAGGTTATACCATTGAGCAGTTGTACAATGGTACAAACCAAACACAATGGTACTGTCTTCGAACCGTTTTTCCTATATTCCTACGGGCTGGAAATTACGATGGCACAAATAGATTTTATAAAGTTAAAATTTGTTAGCTACTCACATGGTGTCGCTGTTCCAACGCCAACGGAGACTGTAAGAGACGAGCATCGTGCAGGTAAAAGTCGCTGTAAGTGGATTGCTCGGCTGCTTTACATGCAAATATTTTGTGCAAACGCCCCACTCGGTTATTGCACGGAACATTATTTATGGGACTTATTCGTAATGGAAACATTCCATATTTATTCCAGTTTGCTCTTCAGATCTGCGTAAATCTTCTGTGAAATCTTAATACCTCAGCACGAACAAGTGTTTTGAGGTAATTTATTAAATGAATATGTTTTGGTATACAGTGTGAGAAATAAGTGAGACAGTGTCGTAATTTACTTTTGTAGTGAAAATTTCTTTATCATCGTTATGATTTGAAAGTCGATGAAACGAAAAAGCGACAGTGAAAAGAGACAAACACATAAATTGATAAGTTTGAACGTGGGAGACAATAAGATAAGAAGGATTATAAAGTGTCAGTTGTATACTTATGTCTCTGATTATATTAGGAAGCCATTTAAAATAATTGTTTTTTTAATTAAAAGAGTTCTAAGTACGGTTAAGACCAGTTGAAGGGATTGTTTTTATAGATAAGGGGTCCCCTTTGGGTGCCAGTTGGGGCAATTGTTCACATAGTTAGGAGGCTCCTAGTACTGGTACGTTCGGCTGCTAGTTAGGGGTATTGTGCACTTAGTTGAGAGGCCCCTAGTACTGGTACCTTCGGCTGCCATTTAGAGGAATCGTTCACATTGTTGAGGGGACCCTAGTACTGGTACGTTCGGCTGCCAGTTAGGGGAACTTTTCACTTAATTAAGAGGCCCCTAGTACTGGCACGTTCGGTTGCCATTTAGGGGAATTGTTCACGTAGTTGAGAGGCCCCTAGTACTGGTACATTCGCCTGCCAGTTTGGGGAATTGTTCATGTAGTTGAGAGGTCCCTAGTACTGGTACATTCGGCTGCCAGTTAGGGGAATCGTTCACGTAGTTGAGGGGCCCCTAGTACTGGGACGTTGGGATGCCAGTTAGGGGAATTGTTCACGTAGTTGAGAGGCCCATAGTACTGGTACATTCGGCTGCCATTTAGGGGAATTGTTGAGGTAGTTGAGAGGCCCCTAGTACTGGTACGTTCGGCTGCCATTTAGGGGAATTGTTCACGTAGTTGAGAGGCCCCTAGTACTGGTACCTTCGGCTGCCAGTTAGGGGAATCGTTCACGTAGTTGAGAGACCCGTAGTACTGGTACCTTCGGCTGCCATTTAGGGGAATTGTTCATGTAGTTGAGAGGGCCCTTGTACTGGTACCTTCGGCTGCCAGTTAGAGGAACTGTTCACTAAGTTGAGAGGCTCCTAGTACTGATACGTTCGGCTGCCATTTAGGGGAATTGTTCACGTAGTTGAGAGGCCCCTAGTACTGGTACCTTCGGCTGCCATTTAGGGGAATTGTTCACTTAGTTGAGAGGCCCCTAGTACTGGTACGTTCGGCTGCCAGTTAGGGGAATCGTTCACTTAGTTGAGAGGCCCCTAGTACTGGTACGTTGGGCTGCCATTTAGGGGAATCGTTCACGTAGTTGAGAGGCCCCTAGTACTGGTACGTTCGGCTCCCAGTTAGGGGAATTGTTCACATAGTTGAGAGGCCCCTAGTACTGGTACGTTCGCCTGCCGGTTAGGGGAATTGTTCACGTAGTAGAGAGGCTCCTAGTACTGGTACCTTCGGCTGCCATTTAGGGGAATTGTTCACGTAGTTGAGAGGCCCCTAGTACTGGTACCTTCGGCTGCCAGTCAGGGGAATCGTTCACGTAGTTGAGAAATTCCTAATACATTTAGGTGCCAGTTAAGGGAAATATTTTTTAACTAATGGATTCCCCAAGTATCAATAGTTGCCAGTAAAGTGTTGTTATTATTTACAACTTAATATAAATTCGCGTTATATTTCTCTTTTGCCCCAACTGCCTCCTTCCTTAAGGTTATTTGGTGAAGTGGCTTCGAAGCGATAAGACCGCCTATGGTCCTACACTAAATAAATTTAACCATGCATTTTCATGTATTTTTAGTGTGGTCCAATAATGTGTTAAATATCTTTATAGAGAATGGATAAACTTCTATATGGTAGGAATAAAAGGCGGGGTGTTCCGTTAAATCGGCACCTATCGGCGGTTACACATTATTAATATAATGTCAACATATTCTATTACACCCTAACTGCACAGATCTGGCTGTCGATCCATCACACGGTGTTTGATAAATGACCCGCGCGCCCGCACCGCGGCAGCGTGGTGGGGCACACTCCATCCGTCAAGATTATTGCTTATTATATGCTCTTTCATACACATTGAGCACCTTACAACGATGGCAATCTATTCAATAAACTACTTTCATGGGAGCTCCTTTCGCAATATGGAGTAGGTGTCGCTAAATCAGTATGTTCTTTATTGCCGTATTTATTTATCCGTATTGCACATAAAATTATAAAATATTGTGTCGTTTTATGTAGCCACGATATAAATGAAACAGTTGAAGCGTTTCCCTAGATTATTATATTATAGATGAGTATTATTATAGATGAGTANGACATGCGATACATTTAGAGGCGATGTAAAAGTTTGACCATAAAAAGATAACGTAATTCGTATAAAACAAATGTATAAAAGGCGGCCTTATTGCTATGTAAAGATTTCCTCGAGTCTAGACAGAAAGCTATAAATTTAAAATTATAAGTAAAAATATACAGCTATAAAAGTATTTACAGTAACATCTCATTTTGTCATACTATTTTCAAAATGGATTTATATTACTCGGATTTATACTGTGAGTATATTTCACGTATTTGTATTACGGGTCTGTATAATACTGTATTTATATTAAGTGTATTTATATTTTACTTATGTATTTGTATTACGCGTCTGTATAATACCTGTATTGATATTGAATGTACTTATATTTTACGTATTTGTATTACGTCTGTATAATACTGTATTTATATTAAGTGTACTTGTATTTTACGTATTTTTACCACTCGTTATTCAATGTATTTCGAAATTTATATTTCTAAGCGAATTTTAAAATTAGGAGATTTTTAAATAGGTGCAGAAGAAACAATGAAATCTATGTTCTTTATAAAGAATAAATTTATATAACGTTTACGTTCACTTGACAATATTTTGAATCACTTTAACGTTTAGACAGATACTCTTAATGATTGTAGAGAATTGCTCTTTGAAGTAGTGTTTGAACTGAGATACCTGCTCTCAACGCCAGGAAGGTTCTAATGAGATTAGTTAAAGCCTCCTCTCAGCCGATCTGATCCAGGTATTTAACCGTCGGTCGTAAGTGGCCGTAACGATCGATTTAAACTCTGTCAGTTTAACTGCAAAGTTTATTAATATATAGTTTAAAATATAACTTACGATTCAGTATTTATGTCATTAAATATTACATGTGTTGTTGATTATTTAATACATATTTTTAACGTTAAACATTTAGTTTAACATTTTTAGTCTAATTAGCTTTTACCCATGATTTTATCTGCACAGAATAAGTAATATTTATAAATTATGCCATATTCTGATGTGTTTTTTAAAGGCTATTAATAGTTTCGTACTATAAACCCTCTGGGTTGATGTTTCCTTCACTGAAACAAATAAATGTTACGAGCGGTAGTCTCTACATTTTCAGAACTCTCCCAGTCAATCATTGTAAGGTTTTGCTAATTTCTTGTGTTAAAATGGTACGTTTTGTTCTGAAAATTAATATTATATTAGAAGGTGACATCAAAGTATGCATTCTATACAGGATAATTCAAAACGGCTTAGTCGGTAGCCACCAAACGATGCGGGACTTTATTAGCCCCTACTTAGTGGCTCGCTTTAAGATGAGGCGGTTTGCCAATGGCTCCATTTCCGTATATATTTTTAAAGACTGCACTATTTTATTTATTAAAGGATGATAAAAATATGCTTTTACTTTGGTTCTGTCTCAGGTCCCGGGATCGAAATCAATGAATATTCTGTTTCTATTAAGATTTGACCGAAGTTGGAATGTTGGCGGTGAGATCCTCCTCCTTGCCTCTAAGGTAACGTTAAGCCGTCGGTTCTGAGCCTTTTTTTTTTTTCGCTGGGAAATGCATTTAGGCACGAACTCCGACCTACAGGTCAGGAGTGTGGGACTCGGCGAGGGAGGAGACCTCGCAATACCCACTAAAACCCAGCGGAACCCTCTTCATCCGTAAGTGAGGCACCAGGTGTTCAACTTTCNCTGCATCCTCCCTCTCTCGCTCATGGGCTTCCTTTAGCGAGACTACGGTCTCGCAGAAGGAGGATACTCCGGCCCACATCCTATCATTGGAGAGCATCGCACCTATAATGCTCCCCAGCGAGAGATCACCGCCAATCATTGCCACCAGGAGGTGACGTTGAGGTCCCCAGGCTGCACACTCTGCCACAGTGTGATGCGTTGAGTCGACTGCTGCACCACACTGTTGGCAAGCGGGTGACTCCTCCCGGCCAATTCGATGCAGGAACTTTCCGAAGCATCCATGCCCGGTCAGAACCTGCACCAATCTATAGGAGAGCGATCCGTGCTCTCTGGAAAGCCATTGTTCCAGATGAGGTCGGATCGCCGCCACAATGTTCACGCCCGCTACTGGGGACCCGAGGCACTCCTTCCATTTTTGGACCAGGGCCTGGTCAGCTAGAGTTCTGATCCTCCGAACCTCTTCGGCATCAGCCCAAAGGCTCTGCGCTCTCGCCGCCACTCTATGTCGGTAGACGGCCGCAAGAACCTCAGACCGCAGCTCCCACGGAGGATCGCCCGCCAAAAGGGTCGCCGCTGTCCAGGATACTGTACGGTACCCCAGTATTGCCCTGATCGCTATTATACTCTGTGCCTTATGCAAGCAGAGGATATTTGGTGCGGTCAGGGCATCGTCCCATACAGGTGCACCGTACAAAGCCATACTGGCGACGATCCCAGCGTATAGTCTCCGACAGGGCGATCCAGGTCCCCCCAGATTAGGCAGCAATATGCCTAGCGCAGCTGCGGGGTTGATAAGCCGCGGGGCTAGCCATGCAAAATGCGGCCGGAAACTCCAGCGGCCGTCCAATAAAAGGCCCAGATATTTCATCTGGGTCCCAACCCTCACTGTGGTGCCACAGACCCTTATTGCCGCTTCTCGTGGGGGTCCTCTACGAGGCCCGTGAAATAGGAGCGCCTCTGGCTTGGTGATAGAAACCTCCAGGCCCAAAAGCCGAATTCTTTCTACCACCATTTTCGTTCCAACTTCGGCGAGCAGAACCGCTTCGGCGTAGGTTTTCCCTCGAGCCGTGACAAGAGTG